>VNJS01007034.1:0-18756 GCA_008042575.1 Drosophila watanabei
TTTTGATACCAATAATTCTACAGCTTTTTTCTTATGTATTTGTGACTTGCCAGTTTCAGTTTCGGTTTCTATGTATTTTTTTTATTCCTTTATTATTCCATTTTGATGCGGACTCTTTCTCACTTTGGCAAATGCTCGTTTGACCTTTAACGGGGTGGTGCACACACAAAAATCGGCAACAATTAAGCTCATTCGAAACGCGAGCAATGTGAATATAACACACAAAAAAGCATACACTCCTCGTCGCGTTGCTAGAATCACTACATAAATTTTGTGATTTAATTGCCAAGCGTGGGGGGGGGGGGAGGGTTGAAAACGAAACAAAAAGGAACNGTGTGAAAACGAAACCAGAAGAGACTGACTACAAGCGAGCCATTAAATTAACTTCAATGCGAGTTGAAGGTTAAGTTCGACTGCGAGGCGGAAATCAAGAGCTTGGCTATTTTTTCTGAATTGGATAACCACAGCTGGCTCTAAACAGGCAACACCAATTAAGCCAGATTTCTGGGTTTATTAGCCTTAAATTACCATTAAATGGGAAAATAAATTAAGACAGTTTTCTAAGTTTTTTAGCCTTAAAATATTTGTTTTAACTAATTTAAAGAAAATCAAAAATTTAATAGTTTCAATTGATATTTATTAAGATTTATTAGTTAGCCAAATTGCTTGTTGATTTTTTATTAGTTTAGGTTTTTCTTTTTATTAAATTTTTTATTTCCAAGAACTTACTCTAATTTTTTAACCTTTTATACTTTCTACAAATATCTAACAGTGTATGAATGACTTCGAGCGGATATTTCACTTCTGACAGCGCAATTTTGTACATTTTTCCCTCTCATCTACCTATTTCTTTGCAAAAAAAAATGTTCGATATTTTTCGCTTTTATATATATAAATAAACCTTAAACGATTTTTTCTGCGCCGCCGGGCCACACGAAAAGTGTCAATGTCAGCTGTTGTTGGTTGTTGTGTTTTAGCCACGAAACCAAAAACCGAACCGAGCCAAAATCGAAAGCGAGCAAACGATGTGAAATCGGGAAAAATCGAAGAGCCGTGCTAAATTTATTATTCAGCTGTCGGCATTGCCATCAAATAGGCTTTTCCTGCTCTCTCTCTCTCCTAGCTTTTTTCGTTGTTCATTTTTCCGTTTCTAGTCCTTTTTTTTCTTCTGCCGATGTCTTGCACTATACTAAAAGCCTCCCAAAAATAACCGTTTATATATATATATGTATGCTCATATTTTATAAATGACTGCAGTGCCTGGCAAAATGTTTTGCAAAATGTTTCCGTCACAAAAGCACTTGCACCTCCTTCACCTTTCTGTCGTTTTAGCCGCCAAAACACGCGCCGCTAATTGCACGCATATGCAGCTGAATCCGTGAGATACAGATACAAATACATTTATAGATACATTTACACTTGTTCCCACTGCTCCCAGATAATTGCTGGCCCTCACTCTTTGTGCGTCTAAAAATGTAAAATACACCGAAAATATAATATATCGAGGCAGAGATGAAATATCCGTGTTGCAATCATGTTTTTTTCCATGGCACACGCCTCTGCCCCATAATAACAGAGACAACCAGCTCTTGAGATGAGAGACGTCTTGGCTCCCACAACATTGTCAAAAGTCCCCCTCTAACACCCCCTCCTTTCCATACTTCCCAGCTGACCAAAAGAAGACATTCGTCGCAACAGCAGGCACAGGCACTGTGGTTTTCAAGCTATTAAAATGTTTGAAAAATGCATATGTTTATTTTTTCATGTCTTTTGACTTATTGCCTTCCTCATAGCTGTTCGTGTTTTGGTGTTAACATGGCTGACAACAACTTTTGCATATTTAGTAGAGGTTTTTTTTTTGAAAAGGTTTTAATAGAGGAAGCTAATGTTGCATTTTGATAGTCTAAATGATTAGGGATGTTCGGAGAGTTTTATGATTTGCAGTACCAGAAATAAGTAAAGCTTAGAGAAATATGGTTGGTTAAGCTTCTGAAATAAAAAAAGGGGGTTTAGTTATTCAAAAACTACGTATTAAAGTTCCTGATTGAGGGTTTTCTTACAGCCTGTAAATATTACTTGGTTGGGTCTTAATTTAACCTAGAAACTATAGAGCAGGTTCAAATTCTTACTAAAGTTTATGTTTTGCATTTAGGAAAGGTTTCTTTATGAAGTCTACGAGTTGGATTGTTTCTAAGGATTAAAAATGGGTCTTAATTTAATGGTATAAATTTAAAAAAAAGTTTAAGACGTTACTTAAGTTTATTCTTTGCATTTAGAGAAGGTTTCTTTATAATATACAGTGTTTACATGGATTTTTTGTTGGGTTTGAATTAAATCTTTTATTTATATTTTTATTTTTCACATTTAAGAACTGTTCCTCCATAAAGTCTACTGTTAAAATTGGTTTAAAGTAAGCTTATTTTTCTTTGACAATTATCTCAGTCATAGTATTAGTTGATTATCTTTTCGGTATTATATTTCTTGATTTTCACACAGTATCCACTGTGCTTCTCCCATATAAAGAGCTCTCAAGTTGCGTTGCAGGCCTCTTTTGCTGTCGTCCAATTGCTCTGCCTGCCCGCCCACCGCCTTCACTGCCCGTTTGCTGTGATCAGCGGGCTATAATTATGCGGTTGGTCCCCTTTGATCAGAGCTTCATTCCTCCCCCTCCAGCCTCCATTATTCCCTAACCCCCGTTGGTGTGCAGCATCAGCATCAGCGGCATCGGCGGCATCTTCAAGATGAAGTTCGTTTCGGTAACTGGAAACCAGTGAAAATTGCGCTGGTTTCCCTGATTTTCCCTTTGCTGCCGGCAAACAATTTTCGGCTACTTTTGCAATCGACTTAAACTCCCACAGACAGTATTTCCTGCATTTCCCTAACGGCTGGCTTTTTCCTATAATTTCATCTCCCTGTTTTTCTGTTGTTTTATTTTTCTTTTCGTTCATCAAATTGAGTTAGCGAAATTACTATAATTTTGTGGGAAATTTTATGGGTCAAATTTCAGCGAATGTTGACAATGCTGTGGGGAAAAAATAATAATAATACACAAACAAAAAAAATTAAAAAACAAAAGTGGGTAAAGCAGACGCGCCGCTGACCACAGCACAATATTTTTTCATATTTTCGTTTTGCTTTTTACTAATTTGCTTAATTAGCGCGACTTACAGATATATATATATATATATATGCGGCGGCCCCTGGTTTTTTTTACACGATTTAATTGGGTCTATGTATTTATTTTTATTGTTTTTGTTTTCCCCTCTCTTTGGTAATTGTCAGTGGGTCTCTTCTTGTTTTCGTATTTTGTTTTATTCCATTTTGGGCCTTTCTTATTTCTCTCACGTTTTGGGCCCTGTACAAGTTTATAGCGTTGCCTGAGAGCGCCGTCGTGAATGGATTGGATTGGAGTCGAAGTTGGAGTACAGAGAGAGGTGGAGCGGAGCTGACCGCGGGAATCCGGGGCCCCATTAATGCTGGAAACGTGATGTGCGGCGTTTTGTGTAACTCGCCGTGAGAACATCGCCGCTCTGCAATCGCTCAGGTTTCGCTCTTCGTTTTAGATGACAGCCGCGCAATTGAAACGTTCAATCGCATAGATCCAGCCATTGCCACTGCACGTAGATCATCGAACCAGCTTGGCTTTCCGTTTTTCTTTTGTCTTTCAGCTGCACTTCGGAGTCATAGTCACAGTCACAGTCAGAGAGTCACATTCACAATCACAATCGCACTCGTTGGCCCATTTGCATACTCACATCGGCGTTAATCAGTCAATTGTGTGTAGCCTTCAGAGTGTGAAAATTGTTGCAATCGCTGAGCACTGAACGCACGGCTGCGATTGATCCAAGTTGGTACACGATCCACATGGATGGTGATCCATCATCTGGAGGGGCCCGAGCCGAGCCCTTGAAGCTTGGGGTTAGGGTTGGGCTGATTGCTTTATCGGTTAGGTCAATGGAAGTGCTCGAATTTATGTTCCTTGCAAGGTGGAAAATATGGAATAGCCAGTTTTAAGGGATTATTTTAGGTTTTAGCTTTGATTTATCCTATCTCTAGGGTCTAGACTATATGGGAATTAAATTATGAACATAAAGAGCTGAAAACAAAACATATTAATATTCATTTCTTTTCTATTTCAAAAATCTTTTTATCCTTACAAAGATTAATTTATTTTCAATTAAATATTTTTAAGATTTATTCATTTTCTTTTTCATATTCTTAAAAGGATCAATTTATTTTCTTCAATATCTCAGGTTATTTTATTCTACATTTTTCTTGACCTTTTTTGCACTTTTAGTTTACAAAATTCATATAATTTTTAATTTTTCAATCTTCCTAAACTCTGCTTATATTTAGCAGAGTATTTTTTTATTCAAGCTTAAAGAAATTATGTAAAAATCACTTATAAAAGTAGAAATGTGATTTAATTTTGTGATCCACGCTTAAATAAATTATATTAAAATTACCTATAAAGGTAGAAATGTGCTTTAATTTCTTCTTTATTAAAACTTCTTCAAAGAAGTGATCTATTTGTTATTGTTTCTCCATATTAAGGTCAACAAACATAAGTTTAAAATGATAATCAAAATGTTATAACAATTTGCTACAGATAATAAAGCTAACTTATTGATTTCTACAGTCTTTCCGAAAACAGCAATTGAAACCAATTAATATTTTGGTCACTAGACAACATTAATTATAAATAATATTATTTAAAAACAGAAAATAGATCACTGCTCAAGAAGTATATAAAATTAGAGACAGCTGCCAGGGTTCTGTGTATTTTTTTTAGCAACTTTTTATTACCAAAGCATAATAGCTGTTCAAGTCACTAGAGAATATTGAAAAATCGAAATGTAAACTTTACAAGCTATGGCGAAACACTGAAAGATCTTCCCAAAGCGTATATAGTACGCAATCGAAAAGAGATTTTCCCCCTTTTTTGCTAGCTGCCGCTGTTCCCATTTCCAGCAGAAATAAGTCTTTGCCGTTGCTTCCCAGTAATAATGATCGAAGTTGCGCCAAATCAATTTCCATTTCTACTCACTTACTGTGTAGCCGCGATGTGTGTGACCTCAAAGTCTCTCTGGCAAAGCGAACAACAAAGCGGTACACACACAGATATATCATCCGAGAGTGGAAACCGCAAAGCTAATTGCTTATGCACAGCGCATAACCTTGCCACTCCATGACACTTCTTGCTCCGCCAGATCCGCTCAGCGGAGCACTGAGAGCTTGAGCTGCGCTCCCCCTTCCAGTGGAAACCCTTCCAAAGCGCTCGAGCGAGCGAAGAATCGGCAAAAGGGGTACAGAGTGGAGAAAGCTCTCATCATCATCATCATCATCATCATTTCTGTGTGCAGCAGCAACGTTGAAAAGGAATGGTTAGCAGCTTGGCTTAATTGAAAATTCACAGTAATGCCAGCTAGAAAACGACAGCTGCTGCGGATAAACAAGAGAGGAAAACAAGTGAGGAAAAGGCACCAGCCAGAGCAGAGAAAACACATTAAAATAATATAATTATTTTCGTTTTTTTTTTTTTTCTTGCCTAGACTTATCTTCCTCTCTCTGCGATTTACTTCTTTCCTCAGTTGTGAAGCTTGAGATTTCCGCATGCTTTGTCAACCGTGAACGGGCACGAACTTTCATTTTAAAATTCTCGAAGCGTGTTGCGCACACTCAACACACACAACTCTAAGCTTTAGTGGAACCACCCGCCCCATTTTCTAGCGGTGTCAATTGCCGGTTATAAGGAGGAACCTCCCAAAAAATCCCAAGTGTCATCATCATCATAGTGATCACAGCTCTCAGAGAGGTTTCATGCTTTTGCACTTGGCTTTCTTTCGAAACTTTCATGGTTGCCAGCTTGGCTTAATTCTAGCAACGTGCCTGGAAATGGAAATACACATTCACATTATGACGAGGCCAAAAAAACACTTTTCAGAATCGCATGCATGTAATTCGCTAATTAAAAAGCCATAGAAAGTTTCGCCTTTCCATTGCCAGGGTTAGAAGTGTTTTACCAATCGTTCATAAGACACACTTTCGATTTTTTCAACTGGCCACCACCCATCATCATCGTCATCATCCCAACCAATTCCATCTCGAGTACATTCGCTTCATTGTGAAAGTTCACCAATTTCCAAGGTGGTGTCAAAACCGAGTCCATTCTATTTTTCACACCTTTTTCTTTTACTTTTCCATGAGTTATATATGTCTCGTTCCACTGAATCACTTAAATTCATCCATCGGGCACGTTATTAAAGCTCAAGATAAGCTCTTTCTTGGATGTCATGTGCCGGAAAATTCTGCAGCATATATATTCTTTATTAACCAAAGATGAGAAATCAAGAAAAAGAAACCCATGTGTCATATATGGCGATACTCCAATCGTCGAGTTGAGCTTAATCAGCTGTTGGGGCATTAGCTGTCAATCTGGAGAACATTATCTTGGTTTTATTCTTATGAATTTGAAAGAAAGTGATTCAGATTGAGCCAGCTGTGGGAGATTGTAAGATTTACCATCTTTCAAGTATAAATTAAATAAGAAAGCATTATTTTTAGTTTAGAATAGTTCAAAATTAGTCATGACACTGTATTTGTTCAGGTTTTTAAATATTTACAAGATGGAGAGATGAGGGAGAAACGAGGGATAATTGTAAGATGGCAAAGGTTTCAAGTAATATTAAATTAAAATGAATCTTAAAATAGTTTAAAAGTTTTTATGACGTGTTTCTTGCTCTGATTTTTATATATTTCTAGAATGGAATGACTTTAAATATCTGTAAATTAAGTAAAAACCATAGTTTTTATAAGCTGGCACCATTTAATTTCAATCATTTTAAAGGAAAACCTTTAAAATTCAATTTGCTAATATCAAGCGACCCTCATTTCCTTCATTGATGATTTATCAGGAGCAATCCTTTTGTGTTGGTTTTTCCAACTTGTTCTATAGATTGATTTGCATTAACCAAATAGTTTCAATTCAATCAGCTGCCAATCTATTTTTCTCTGCCTATAAGAGGCCCTTCTCTTTGAAGCAAGGCTGGATTGGACTCCAAACCAAATTTGGGTGAAGGTTATTGGTTGTTCGACTCCTTTTTTTTTGTATTTTGACACGCTGCAGACTCCAGTCTTTAGTCGCCAGCGTTTCCTCTGCTCCTTCCTGCTGGCTGGCTTTATTTTTGTTGCTTAAAGTTGGAGGTTTTCCAGTTTCTTTAGGGCCCAGACCAGCCCATTTCTTGGCTTCTTTAATGATGTGTTTTAATTTTGGCTCGTCGTTTCGCTTTTTTTTTATTTTTGCCTGCCAGAGATTGCGTAAGCAGCGGATGACGACGACGCCGTCTCTTACTTTCTTTTTCTTTTGGCCTAAAGTACGACTTGAAAATTAAAATAAATAAGACACAATCTGAGTCTGAATGTGAAAAGGAACTCTGAAATGACAGCAGCACGCTCTCGAATCGGTCTTTTTCTTTTTCTTAATGTTTTTTGTTTTGTTGTGTACAATTAAATCTTTAAACTTGTTGTTCCCTCGATTGTTGAAGCATTTGCATTAATTAACGCGAGCTGCAGCTGCTGGCTGGCAAACAAATTAGCAGTTTGAGGCAAACGCAATCTGTAAAAAGTTCAGCCTCAAAAAGTAACAAATAAGAAGAAACTTATAATTCATTTCTGTAGTAAATCTAATTAACATATAAGCGGATTTTAGCTTAGCAACTCACACCAGCATGCGCCTACACTCGAATCACTCACATTCACACTCACATTCACACTCACCATTGCCAATTTACTCGCGAGTGTTGTTTTTGTTTTGTGTGAACTACGCAACGAGTCGAAAGACTCACGCGATCGCGTTTTCTAACGACAAATATAAATATATATACTCGAGTATACACATATATATAGAGGCTAAGGAATATTTATGCGCACATTTGTATGTACGAAAAAACTAAATAATAAATATATATATACAGAGATATATATAAATAAAAGTTTTGCCATCAGGCCAGCACTGTGGAAGATTACCGAAGGGGAATTTATTACAAAATTGCTCGATTTCGTTTGGGATTAGGCGGGATTAGGGCTTTCGTCAAATCGCTAGCAAGTTGTTCTTCTTTGTATTTTTAGAATCCAAATGTGTGTGACATGTCACAATTATTTGAATTTCCTGACAGCTACATGCCATTAAAACCGATTTTAAGCCATAAGTACCACTGTGCAGTTCTTGTGGAAAAATTTGTGAAGCCAATGAATGACACACACACAGACACACACAGAGAATGATGGCTTTTTGCCATTTTCGGAAAGCCAAGCCGAAAAGGGAATGGCCAACAAAAAGTTGAAAGTTCGCTTTGAAACTTAATTCCCCCCTTGTTTGTTATTTATTTTTTATTTAGAAGAAAGTTTAGCTTAAACAAGAGTGAAAGATGGCAAGAAACGAACTGAATAAAATTAAAATGTGTGCAAAATCAGTCATCAGCAGCAGCAGCAGCAGAAGAAGTCAAAGCAGCAGCAAAACAACAAATGAGTAAATTATAGTGACAAAAAATAAAAAAACAAGAAAACAGCGAAAAGTGACAGTGAATAATGTTGAGAGCTCCCACACAGCACATAGTGCAACTCGGCTTCGGAACGAAGACAACAGCAACATCGACAGCAGCAGCAGCAGCAGCAACACCAAGCGGCAAGCAGCAGCAGCAGCAACATCCGCGGAAAACCCTGCTGCAAAGGCTCAGGCAGCAGCCACCAAAGCTGCTTAAGGAGGAGACACATGAAACAGAATATTATTTCAAGCAGCAGCAATCCGGCGACAAAAGTCTGCTGTTTTTGGCCACAGCAATAAGCTCAAACTCGGAGCAATTGCTGAAGAAGCCCAAGAAAAAGAAGGAGCCTTGCAGCTACAATTTCACGGCGGCTCTCAGGCGCAACAAGAAGCCCAAGCCTGCAGCAGCAGCAGCAGCAGCAGTAGCACTCGCAGCAGCAGCAGCAACATCAACCGACGACGACGACGGCAGTTGTCGCAGCATCAATAGCAACAGCAGCGGCACTGGAAGCGCCAGCAGCAGCAACAGTTTGTCTAATAGTTGCATTAACAATCATAACAACACTCATTATAGAAACAGTAAAAACAGCAGTCATACCAGTAATAACAACAACTACATTGGTAATTACAATTGCAAAACAAGTGAACGACAAGCGTGGAAAGCAGCAGAAACACAACAGCAGCAGCAGCAGCAGCAACACCAAAAGCAGCAGCAGCAGCAACAACTGCTCATTAGCAGGCCAAGCGATCGAGTTTATCCTAACAGTGGTGGCCACAACATCATGTCACCCACTTCGCAGGCGCCCACCCGAACCTCTCTCTTCGATTCCTGTCACCGAAAGATCCGCCTCATTGGCGGCGGTCCAGTTGCCTTCTTGGGCGGTTTGGTTGCGTAAGTGTTGAAATATCTTATATGTATATCTCCCTGATTTTGAATTGAATTTATAATGTTCTTGGTGAACAATAGTCTCAGGGGTAGATTATGGGGAATGGAAGAGGGGAGTCCCCAAGCCGGTCTTTTGGGTATCTTCATCCAAAGTTAGTCAGTTGGTGTTGAGATTGTTGGTTTCCAGTTGTGTGATGATGACGCTGGTGGATATGTCAATCATCTTATTGGTTAACTTATTAATTACCCAAAAAAAAAACAAGAGAAATTCTTATGGCAATTGTCTTTCGTTAGCTATAAATTTGCATAAATTAAAAACAGGTAATCAAAATGCAGATTAAAAAGGGTATTTTTAAATATCAAAAAGTTATAAGTTAATACAGGGATTTAGTCATAATTTTGTGGTTTAGAAGAAGCTATCTCTTAAGTAGAGAAAAATTGCTATAAAGTTAATACTTGTTATAATACAGAGATTTATTCATTATTTTGTGGTTTAGAAGAAGCTATCTCTTAAGTAGACTAAAATTGCTATAAAGTTAATACTTGTTATAAGTTAATACAGAGATTTATTCATAATTTTATGGTTTTGAAGATACTATATTTTAAGAAGATAAAAAATGGCTAAAGAAATATAAAGTGATTGCAAAAGTTCATAAATTATTCTCTTATTTGGTAATTTTTGTTAGTAACCAATTCCTTTTCTGTTCCTTTTGATTTATGATCTAGTTTTTTTGTCTTAAATAATTACTATTAATGTATTACCCTCCACATTAAGCTCGTTAGCGATCAACTTTCTAAGGTCGTGTCAGGGGAGAATTGCACAAAAGTAATAATTTGTCCGCATTAGGGAAGTACTTGGCTTACCCATGTCAGAGGTCGAACAAAGGAAACCGAAAAAGTTGAAAGAGAAAAAAAACTAACGAACAATAAAGAATGCTGAAAACAGAGCAGAGCTACAGATAAATGCGGTATTTACTCATTTTTATGGCTTTAATTACGAGCATTTCTCAAGCGGCTTTTGTGGAGTTTTTTTTTTTGTATTTTTTTTGTATATTTTCTTGGTGACCACCAAAAGCACTCTGTGGTGTGTGCAAATTCAAGGTTCAAGCGGCAATTAAAACATCACAAGAGTGGAAGCAGGCGAGAAACAAACAGAAACAGAAATAGAAATAGAAACTGAAACAAAAGGCGGCCAACTAAATTTATGCATATGCTGTGCTGGGCCTAAAGGTATCACAAAAAAAAAATACATATTTATGGAAGGTCACCTAAAAATGAGGTGGTGACCCTAGAAAAAAAAAGAGGCCTCTGTGGGTAAAGGGAACTGTAACTAAGCTCATACTGCTGATGCTGCTTCCTTATTTACCAGCTCCAAATTTAGCCGAAATTCATCGCCAGCGAGTGAGCTTTATTTGGTTTCATTTCAAAAGCAAAGTTAAACGAACTCTCTCGAATTACCGAGGTGAGACAACCGCAAAGCGTTGACACTCTGCCACCGAGCGAGTGCGCTGAACTGATAATTAGTTAGGAAACCAAATATTGACACACATGAACATGCATAAATACTATATATATATATAGGAATAGGAATACTATATAAGCGGGAAGATGTACCCACGGAACAAAGGCCTTTGGGGGTGGAGTTGGGTTCTGAGTAACGACTTGTTTTGGGGGTCGTCTTTGTGAATGCAACACACACTCTGCTCCTCCTCCTCCACCTCCAAAACAATGACTAACTGTATACAAACAGCAGGAGAACCGAACCTCATAACAGCAGTCATTTGTTAAGCAACAAAGATGTAGAAGGAGAAGGAGTAGGAGCGAAGGGCGCATTATGAAAATGATGATGATAAACCTGTCGAGCCAATAGACCCACAGAGGGTGTCAATGGCACACTGAGCTACCACCAGGCCTCATAACAACACTCATACCAAGACCCGGCGTTCAACGAATTTACATAATAATGCTCAAAAGTTTTGATTGTCTCTCATTTGCTTTGGTTTTCTTCAAGAAGTCCAAAAATTTGAATATAAAAAAATAACAAAAAAAAAGTAAACCTATGTAAACAAAATATTTAACAAAACCTGAAGACTTTATAAATGAGTAATATTGTCTTCGTTGAAGAAGAAACAGACCTTCTTTGTGGCTCAACTGTACTTTTGGAGGTAATTGAACACAAAGAAAAGATCCGCAAAAGTGTTTTGTTCGCACCTTTGAAGCTTCCTGGTTGTCTTTGTCAGCGATATGCTAATTATTCTTGTTTATTTTTATTAAAATAAAATGTTTAAAATATATTTTATCTTAACTACAACTCGGAAATAGAGAATGATACGTTTAGGTATTAAATCATCACTCATGAGTCAGTAATAGGTCTGAAATCATCACTTATGATTCACTTGTAGGTCTTAAATCTTAAAAAAATGATTTATAATAATTTTAAAACCAGGTGAAGCTAGTAAAAACTTAAAATATGGCAAAACACAATAATTTTGTAACAAAAAGCTATACTTTAGCAAATAGTAATAATTTACTAAAGCCCTAGGTCACACTTAATAAGTTTGCAGGATCATAAACGCAATTGGTCACATTAAAGTCTTCTTTGACCTGTAATAAGATGGCAGCTAGAATTTTAACCAAGTTTAACCAGTTGCAAAGAAGGTGAAAACTATATTTTAACAAATAGTAATATTTTAATGAAGTTTAATTCGATTTTGATAAAGTCCTTGGTCACACTAAATATGTTTATAAGATCATAAACGCAATTGGTCACATTGAAAAAGTATTATTTCGACCTTTAATAAGATATTGCCTGGAAGCTTGAATTTCACTCAACCATCTACGAAGGAATTGGACATCGCCTTCAAGTCTTTAGCTCTCCAAAGCCCTCTACCTCTGTTACAATGACTTCCACTTCGGTCCAGTGAAGTACAGTCTATAAACACACACGGACACGATGTTACTTGCACTTTTTTCTTATACTCCTAATGTGTGTGTGTGTGTATATTACTCCCATGTTGAGCCATTATTAATCTTGGTCTTGGTACAACGTTTTCCACTGCCCTTTGGCAGCTGCTCCAAACGTTGGCTCGTTGGGCTTCTCGCTCCACATGTTCGGGGGAGCACCGGACTTTGGGGCTTATCATATGGCCGTTGCTGTTACCGTTTCTGCTCCAGCTGGTTGTAGCTAACGTTTTAATTTCCTGTCCCAATTTATTATGTTTTGTATGCCATGCCGGTCTTTTATAGCTCGCCCATTTTGCTTTAACTGATTTACGATTTACGAGCGCAATCCAGAGAGATTTGCAGATATATACTCGCTTACGATTCCAGCAGAATTTAGATGGATGGGATAGCTCAGTGAGCTCCATTAGCTCCGATTGCTAATCATCTGGACGCCGCCGACGGAGCAGCTGTCACAGACCCTACCTTGGGGGCTCGTATTCAAAACGAGAACAGGTGCTCCTCTGTCGCCGCCGTTCATTGACACTCCATGCACTGGACCACTTAATGACTAAGTGACTAACTGACTAACTGACTGAGTGACTGTCTCGCTGACAAAGGGAACAGCTGTTGCGGAGACAAAGACAAAGCGCCTCCGGATCAAGCTTGAATTAGTGCAGCCAGAAGGCGTATCAAGGTACTTGGAACTAAGTTCGTTGCGATTACCTGACGGCCAGCAGTGAGCCAGCCATGGGGAACCAGGTAATTAGCCTTCCAGGGACTCCAAGAATTAGAACTTGAAAGGTTCTTTGACTGTATACTATATATCATTGCTTAACGAGTAGTTAAACATTAGGTAACCAATAGAAAGTGGCTTGTAACCAGTTTTCTTGTTTAGTTTATAAATATTTCAAGCTTTTGTATTATATTTGAATGATCTAAAAAATCATATTAAAATAATAGCTTAACTGTCAGAGTAAAGCTAAGGCTAAGACCCCCTGATTGACCTCTAAAAAAAACCCAACGGAACTTTGAGACAAATGTTTTGAGCCATGGCTTAAATCTTAAGAGCAATTACTCAAGAGAAACAATTGCCATAAAACCAACTGTGTTCTTTTGAATTCGACCCCCGACCGCGACCCCTGAGTTAACCGACCGGCAATTGTGCAACGGTAGCCGGCGGATAACGTTAGCTGTCCAGATGCTGACTGTAATTATTTGACCATTAGCCTAGCCCGGCGTCTGGCAAAAGTTTGGAGATTTGGAACACAAAGAGGAACCCAAGCCAAAGTAGTAAAGGTCAGCGGAAATTTCCAATTCTCAGAGCCAACTTTAAGTTCAAGCTGAAGACGAATTGAAGCTAAAAACATGAGAAATTAGTTTTATAACTTCAGTTTTTTTGGTCCTTCGAGCAAGACTAAAAAAGTCACTGAAAAACTACACCCATTCATACAGTTCATCAAAAATAAGAGCATTAGTTGTCTTTTTTATGTTTTAATGAACTGTCTTTGTGGGTTTGGTCGCTAGTAATTGCTACCACAAACCCACTTTGGTAACTTTTATTTATATTTTCAATTTCACCCGCATGCAAAATTGCAAAAGCAAAAAAATAAAGTGAGTAACTTATAGATCGTAAAAGTTTACCTTGACTTCGGACCAAGTTCCGGCTCTGCGCTTTTCCCTCTCTCTCGCTGGCTCACTCTTTGTTGGCCGCTTTTTAATCCATTTAGCCACATGTGATGGCCCGTCATCAGCTGCCATCCATCTACCTGTCGGTGGGTAGCCTCTGCTACCTCTCTCTCCCTCTCTCTCTTTTAAATACTTTCCATTATTATTATTATTATTTTGTGTCTTGTGTGTGTTTTTTTTTTTTGCCTTCATCAGCGAAACATTAATGTCAGTTGTCGTCACCCGACTTTGGTCGGGATGGCCGGCGGCCGGCGGAAGGTGTGGTGTGGTGTGGCTGGGGGCCAAATGAGTCACCCAATTCACACAGACACCGACACCGACGAGCACCAAAACCCAACAGCTGCTGTCGTCAGCTGTGTTTGCGAGAGAATTGCCGCTCTTCTCAAGCCACTTCTCCGAGTAAGTAGTAAGCCGTCTCTGGTAACCAGTCACTGCCAGAGTCAGCAGTTACCAGTTACCAGTTCCCATTCCCAGCCAATAACTTGGCTCTCTCGCCTCAGCATGCGATTCTGGTTATACCTGCGGCACCTTAAGTATGATGGAGTTGTTCTAAATTCGCACAAAGATGTCTTATAGAAACATGTAAAGATCTAGATCTTGGACATATCTTTATAAGATGTAAATAAGCCGGAACCAGGAAAAACATTTTTCTCATGGGAAATTTAATACAAATTGCAATCTAGATGGGTTCTTTGATATGACTTTGAGTTTATAGTAGTCTTGCTTATTTAAAAATTTGATTTTAAGTTAAAAATACTTCTTTAACAATATAGGTTCTCTATTTCTGAAAACAGGGTATGTGGCCTTAGTAACATTAAATTTTCCTTCTCATTTTTGTATGCTGACTGAGTCCCAAGCTAAAGCCAAAGCTGGCAAAACGGTACTTTTCGATTTATAGCCATGGCTTTGTCTTGTGCCAAAGAGAAAGAGATGGCTACAACGGCAAAATGATGGGGATTCGTTCACAATTTGGCAGAAGCTGATTCATATCGGGGCTTTAACCATTTCCCCTCCAAATACACCCCGAAATCCACTGTCAATCCCGTCCGACATCCGCCTTGGACAACAACAAAAAAATTAAATTAATTAAAACGTATTTTTCCTGAGCTCTACTGTCAGGTCTTTATAGAGGTTTACATGGAGAAAAAAATTCTGAGCTTAGCTCACTATTCTATATATTTTTTGTGTACATAAATTGTATACTTTTCTTTATATTTTTTGTATAAATAAATTGTATGTTTTTCTATATATTTTTTGTATAAATAAATTGTATTCTTCTCTATATATTTTCTGTAGAAATAAATTGCTTAGCTTAATAGAAGATATTTTATTCTTTCCTAAAGTTTCTTTCTAATTAATTATAAACACCGTTTAATATTTGTCTTACTTTGTTGTCATGCTTATTGTTGTTGTTGTGCTTGATTAATGCGTAATTTCCATTGTTAATTGTGACATACATTTGATTACATGGCTTCAGCACCGCTCCCTCTTGGCTTGTCCACCGCGTAAATGGAGCGTGGCTCTGATAGATTAATGCGTTCGCCATGTGCCGCTCCACAGACCCACAGAGAGAGGCTCCCATTGTCTGCTGCTGCTTCCACATGCAAAATCAATAGAACTCCCAGCTCCACCATTTAGCTGACATCTGTGGCAAAGCCGTATCTATTGTGTGCAGAAAACAATATAATTAAATTGGAAATTACTTCCCTGTAGACAGACTCTATTCTACAACAATTGTGTAGATATTAATGGCCTTTTATCCTGTCGATATCAGGAGAAAAGTGCTGAATAATTTCAATAGTTTTTAATTGTTATCAATAAATCTATAATATAATAAATATATATAAATTAAAGGATATAAGGGGATTTGAAATCTATTAAAGAGGTGCCTCAAAGTAGGCTATAAAATTCACAGAAACGATCATTTCCCAGACGGAGGTTTTAAATTTTCCAAAAACAATTTATTCCCTGAAATTTACAATAAAATATTTAAATTTCAACAAGAATCCATAAAAGGTATTTAATTTTCATCTATAATATCAATTTCTTTCAAGAATTCCATTTCTTTTATTCATATAATTAAGCTCTATGTATTAAAAGAATACAAATTCATGTTTTGCTGTCTCCGCGCTGCGATTAATTGAATAAATTTCTGGCTATTTGGCCGTTTGTGAGATTGTTTTTATTAATTTATGGCTGCAATTTTTGACACCTTCATCAAACGAGGGAGGGCGCCCATGGTAGTGGGAGCGGGACAGCGCCATGATGATCATCAGCACGGGCAAGGCTAATTGAAAGGAACAACAACAGCAGCAAGAACAACATACCGAAAAACAACACGGAACAAAATGAATATTAATTGTTTTAAATAATTTTGAACTTGGCAAAGGCAAAGGCAAAGGCACAACGGCAACGGCAAAAGCGCTGATGGGGCAAACGAGCAATTTGACGAAACGTTTCGGTATCTCACTCGCTCAATCTATAGCCATCTTGCTCACACCACAGCCTCTCTGGCTTGCCCATCTTGATTTTCATTTGGATGGCGCGCAGCTGTTTGATTGTCGCACGCTTTGCCGCACTTTTTTTGTATCTGAACCAAGTACAGATGGGCTTCTATTATTCTACAAACAAATTAATAAAATTGTAAGTGCTGAAATTACAAGGCAAGGGGAATCCAATTCATTTGAAATAATGCCGAAAAGTATGCTTTAAAAAAAGCAAGTTAAAAAAAAATTGGGTCTGGAAATAGTTTTAATTTTAGTCGAAAGTTTGCAACGCAATAAAGGACTCCTTAAATCATTTTTTTTTTGTACTTTGTTACTTTTAAACTTCAATTTGACCAACAAATATCGATAAATATCGATTTAAAAATTGAGAATTTTTAAAGTGCTTTTGTACTAGGAAAAAAGAATCATGCAAAACGATTGAATATAAATTTAAAATGGCAATAAAAACCATAATAATAAATACAGTTAAGATGGTTTATTAACTTAAGCAAGTTAATTTGCATACTGATTCTATTGTGCAAAAATATGTTAAGTATATAACTGGTTTAATCAAACAATATAGTTAAAGGTGCGGGATTGAGTGGGAGTTTTTAGAGATGCAGAGCCCCCTTGAAGTAGGCAACATATTTTTAATCAACCTCGGTAAATGTTCCTGTCTACACAGACTGCACTGTACCTCTTCCGTTGTCTGCTTACGTCGTTTTTTCTGCAGTCTTCATCGACATCGCACATTGGGGCATTCGTCTGCGTCATTCGCGAAGCAGGAGGAAGAGGAACAGATGAAGAGGAAGCAGCAGCAGCGACAAGAACCCAGCGACGCGTGTTTGCATAACAAAATTTATGTGAGCTTCGCTCCGTATTTGCGCAATATGCAATATATGAAAGCTCAAATGCAAAAACTGCCGTTACCAATTTCATTCAAAGTGCAGCGACCAGGTGATGGGGGAGAGAGAGAACGAGGCAGCTAGAGTTGTAGGGGGAGAGAGAGAGAGCGTGGTGGAGAGCCCAGCACACAGCTGATTTGCTGCTACTGTTTTGTTCTCCCCGGGTCTGGGGCTCCCATTCTCTCCGTCTCTCTCGCTGGGGCTGTGCTCACTCTCCCGCTTCTAATGGCGCTCGGGCCCTCTCGCTCTAGCCCCAGCAATCAAAGCGGGCTGCGCCGAGGCAAAGGTGCGCGACAGACGGACAGACAGTCTTCTGATTCCGCTGCCGACGGCGGGCCGCACGCACGCAACAAAAAAAAAAAAACTAGAAATAATAAAACAAAACAGCAGTGATTCAATGAAACAACAACAATAAATCATAAAAGTATACACTTGAAAAAATGAATGTGATCGATAGATCACACCTAACGGTACGCGGAATGAGTAAATGAAGCAAAACAAGAAATATCGAGAGAAAAGTGAAACTAATCAAAACAAAACCTCATATAAACACATGAAAGTGCCTAACTAAACAAAGTTTGAGATATCTTGACTAGTTTTAGTACAATAACTAGATACATTTCTTAGTTAAACCTAAGTTTGCCTGAGTATGACTCACACTTGATAAAGAAATTTACAAAATAAATAATAAAAATCCAAAATAAACCCATTCCCTTTTTTGTTAAAGTGCTCAGAAACGAACCGCTACCGTCGAAAACGTAAGCGTACGCCCTAACGTTAGCTTTAACGTCAACGTAAACGTCAACGTCAGCTCCAGCGCTCGCGTCACTCGTTTCAATGGACTTGAAAAACGCGTTCGACACCCGATTAAACCGGGCCCCCCACCGTCCCGCCCGCGATTAACCTTCAAAAAAGTTTGTCATTTGTTTGAAACCCCCGCTACCCCGGTCCGCTCCCTTCTCCAAAGATCGACGCCACATTGTCTGTTTTGTGAAGTTTCTTTTCATTTTCTGCAGTCGTTTTTGTTTTTTTTTTTCGCTACTTGACTCAGAACACAGTTACGATTGCATACGCTCTATATATATTTAAAGATTGTGATACATGTATAAATATATAAAGAAAAAGCCTTTAATGGGTTAATTGGTTAATGTGTAGTTTCTGTAGAACACAATCTGAAAGCTCCTTTGGAATAATCTTATCTTCACAGGGTCTATTCGAAGCAAAAAGCTTCCATTTCAATAATTGATAATGACCAAGGAATTCAGTGTTGATTTGTGTAAAGGAGGTTCTTGAAATAAAGCTACAACT
>VNJS01007035.1:7278-18005 GCA_008042575.1 Drosophila watanabei
AGGATGATCTGAAAGACCGGTCCGAGCGGCAGATCCACGGCGCGCTGGATGACCTTCTGGCGCTTCAGGACCGCGCCCGGTCGTTGCAGGACGAACTGACATCGGGGCAGGCGGAAGAAACGAACCGGCGGCTTTACATCGTTTCTGTCGGTACGACCCTGATGCTGCCGGCAACGTTCGTGACCGGCTTCTTCGGTATGAACACCGCTGGCATGTTTCTGACCAGCGGTGAATGGGGAACCGTCATTGCCGGAGGGCTGTGCTTCCTGATCATGCTGGGAACATGGCTGGTTCTGAAAGTGACCCGTCTGCTGTAAAGTCTGATCGGCTTTCATTCAGTCAAAAGTTTTTTAATACAGAAAAGCTGAGAGATAGACAGATTGTTTCCAAGGGATGACTGGACATTTACTGACCTGACATAAGCTGCTGCGCCAGATAGACCGCCTCAAGCGCCCGTTCATGCGCGACTTCTTCCGCATTCACAGTCCCCGAGTGTCCACCCTCTACATCTTCATAATAGAAAAACGGCTTTTTGAGCGCTTCCAGTCTCGCAGCAAACCGCCGCGCATGTACCGGGCCGACACGATCATCGGAGGTCGAGGTGAAAATGAAAGGCGTGGGATACTTCACATCAGCTTTCAGATGCTGAAGAGGCGAGATTGACTGAAGAAAGCGGACCTCGTCAGGATTTTTCATCGATCCATATTCGTCAGCCCAGGAAGCCCCTGCGGCGAGGCTTTCATAATTGACCATGTCGAGAAGCGGCACACCGATGATCACCGCTCTCCATAGCTCAGGATGTTGCGTAAAGGCGACGCCCATGAGCAGTCCGCCATTCGACCGGCCGCGGATACCCAGCCTGTCTCGGGACGTCACGCCTCTTTTCACCAGATCGCGCCCAACAGCGGTAAAATCATCAAAGACTTTCTGACGATGGATCGTTTTTCCGGCTTCGTGCCAGGCCGGACCGAACTCTCCGCCACCACGGATATTGGCGACGGCATAGACGCCGCCATGGGCCAGCCATGCGCGACCGATGACAGGATCATACCGGGGTGTGACGGAAGTGAGAAAACCGCCATATGCTGTCAGCAGGGTTGGGTGCGTGCCATCCCGTGTCATATTCCTTGGGCGGACAAGGAAATAGGGAATTTCGGTTCCATCGGACGAGCGTGCCTGAAGCTGCTCGACTGCAAGTTCATCCGCATTGAACAGCGGTTTTATCTGCCGTATTTTTTCCAGACCCGGCTGAGTGGTGCCCACCAGCCAGAGTTGTGGTGGAGACAGAAAACTTTCCACTTTCAGAAAAGCTGCGTCGGAAGACTGATCCGTATCGACAATATGAACGGATGACATGTCCGGGAGCGGCAGAACCACCTGATGCCAGCGATTCTTGGCGTCCGGGGAGGCGTGTAGAATCATGGCGCGCCCCTGCACATGCTCCAGATAGGTCACGATGATCGTATTTCTGGTGACGGCCGCGTTTTCAAGAACTTTTCCGGAATCAGGAATAAACAGAATTTCCGGTTTGGCCTGAGGATCGTGCGGATCGAGTGCAACAAGACTGCCAGCAGGAATGCTGTTCTCACCGGCTGGTGTCCAGTCTTCTTCAAGACTGAAAACAAGCGTTCCGTGGATCATTCCCTTCAGATCAACCCGATCAGGTAATGTCAGCCAGCGCAGTGTTCCCTTCTGTCTGCCCTGAAATGCTGTCTCCATTCCTTCGAGCACGGCAAACCGACTGGAAAAGAACGATGGAGAACGACGGATAAGAAAGATCCTGTTGCCATCACCATCTGTTATGGTCAGAGGGTCAACGGCGACATCGTCCTTTTCCCCTCTGTAGATCTCGAGCGCCTGATCAAAAGGCTCATTTCTGATAATGCGCCTGATCACGAATGGATATCCGGATGTCGTCAGCATATCGCCGGTTCCGTCCCAGTCACGCCCCACCAGAAGCGTGTCACGATCGACCCAGGCTGAGGTCTGCTTGGCGCGGGGCAGAGTCAGACCGTTCAGAATGAACAGACCGGCCTGCGTATCATATTCCCTGAGTGTCCGGGCATCTTCTCCCCCGGACGAAAGAGAGATCAGGCAGTAGCGATCTTTTGGCCTGAGACAGTCAGCGCCTTCAAACACCCAGTTTTCATGCTCTTTGGAAGCAAGGGCGTCGACATCCAGTTTCGTTTGCCAGCCTGTCAGCAGCTGACGATAGGACGCGAGAGTAGTGCGGCGCCAGATTCCACGCGGATGGTGTCCGTCCTGCCAGAAATTCCAGATGTTTCCGCCCAGAAACTCTGGTTCATCAAGACGGTTCCTGCTCTGCTCGGCGGAAAGGATCTGATCGTAAAGATCCCGATATCGCGGATCCGCTTCCAGCACGGAAACAGTCTTGCGGTTCTGACGTTCGACCCAATCCTGAGCCTCCGCACCATGAATCTCATCGAGAAAGGCTGGAACACCAGAGGGCAGCGTTTCAGAATGTTGGGCAACGGCCGGAACAGTCAACGAAACTGACAGCGCCATGATCAGACCTATTCCGCAGGCTGGACGGCGTAAAAAAGGCTTTTCACGGTAAAAAAGTTTGGCTGTCATGAGGAACCCGAATGATCTGTTCGATAATATTTCGACCGTATCACAGGGAACCGTCTGATATGTTAAAGGCAGTCACAACAGAATCTGCTTCAGGAGAAGCACTGGAAGCCAGCAGTGTCACGAATGGCGACCAGAGAAGGTCTTTATCAGTCCATCTTTTCAAACAGTCCCAATTTCATCGAAGTGATTTTGCAAATGCAACAGCTTGTGGCGACGCGGATCAATCCAGAAACATGCCTCACCCGGGTCGCGTTTCTTAGCCCTCAGCATGCCCGGCTGTCGTGAAATTGAAGACTAAAAAGCTTTAGTCTTCAATTTGATCTTCCCAAACGCGGGATTGCTCGTTGCTCCAGCCCTTACGGTGGGTTCGCTGCAAGGAGGGATCAATTTTGAAACGAAAGACCACGCGACCAAGTATTTCGCTGGAAGATTGCCAGTCTATAATTCGACCAGCTTTCCACGAAGGTTCGCCCTGACGTTCATGGAGATGAATTTCGGCACCCATCGCTAATGCTGCTGTTTCTGGGAGTATTGCCCAGTGACCACTTTCGCATTCACCGGGGCCAACTGACTTCAATTTACGTTCCTGATCATTAGCTCTGGCCAGCAAGTGCAGACGCGATAGCTTCCTCTCGATCATTTTATCTTTTCCTCAACCAGCCGTTTATTCAGTTTACAAAACTGCAGAGCTTCCATTGAGAGACACAGTTTCACGCTTCAGTAGGTTTCTAAACCATGAAGGCATGCACTCTGTCAGCAACATATCCGTGACGCCAGCCTGACCGAGTGTTTCAGGATATTCCGGCGCAGATCAGGGCTTGAAACTTCTTTTCATGTCTCGGAACAGCACTCCGATTATGTCCATAAGAGGGACACAATACAAAGCAAGATTATGATCTTACCGCAAATCTATTTGATTTTATTGGATATTACCAGAAAATCTGGTGGAGCCAATCGGGATCGAACCGACGACCTCCTGAATGCCATTCAGGCGCTCTCCCAACTGAGCTATGGCCCCATCAGGACGTCCTGTCAGTGACAGACCGTCCGGGTGACGCGCATATATCCTGTTGGTGTGCCCGTGACAAGCCCTTTAATGCCCATGTCCTTATTAACCGGGAAGCACGCTCAGCGAGCGAAGCGCTCCAAACAGGGGAAGCAACGGCAGACCCAAAATGGCGGAATATTCCCCCTCANAGCTTCGGCTCTTCTACATGCGACCAGACAACCTCCCCCCGCCTGCACAGCACGACCGCACTATGAAGAAAGTGTGTCTTTCCTCTCAGGCGACATAACTGCGCTCTGGCGGACTGCCGGGAGTTCGGCTTGTCGAACCATTCTCCCTCACAGCTCAGCATCTGATCCGCCCCTATGACAAAGGCGTTATGTCGGTCGGCTTCACGGCTGACCGCCTGCGCTTTTGCAGCCGCCAGACGGAGAGCAACGCTGGCGGCACTCTCTCCGGTCTGGCGGCCTTCTTTCTTATGGAGAGACTCATCAATCGCCTGCGTTCTAACAGTGAAAGCAATACCGCTGTCCCTCAACAGAGCCTGTCGTGCAGAGGAACCGCTAGCCAGAACCAGAGAGAAACAGGGAGGCGTCAGTACTTCATATTCACCAGTACTCGAGTCGATCATTTTTCCTGCGCCTTCCATTTCGCTGAGCTGAACAAGGATAATCCATCATTCATACCGTTAGTACTTCAGTGAGTACTGTACCGAGTACTTTGTGCGGTACTGGGGTACATGGGGATAGTACCTGGCCTCTTCACAGTGAGTACCGAGTACCGTGGACAAGTGAGTCTTCGCCCGACACTGTGAGTTGTACACAGGCCTTCTGGGGGTTTTTCTGGATAACTCTCGAAAACCCTTATTTTCCGAGAGGATACATTCTGTACACAGTGGGGGAAAACTGGGGTACATTTTCGGAAAGGTGGGTACCCCGACATACACACCCCCTATAGAAACCTCATCATTTCTTTATTTTCTTTTATTCGTTAGAGATGAGGGACTGATGAAACGGACGGTAGACGGATAGTGAACGCCCCATACGGAACCGATGAGAACCGACGACTTCTTCGCACACTGAAGGGCGAGGCGATGTGGCCACCGCCAGTCTGGCTGATGCGTCAGGCTGGGCGTTTCCTGCCGGAATTCCGGGCGCTTCGGGAAAAGGCCGATTTCCTGACACGCTGCATGACGCCCGAACTGGCGACGGAAATCACGCTTCAACCCATTCGTCGTTTCGCCATGGATGGGGCCATTCTGTTCTCGGATATTCTCGTGCTGCCCTGGGCCATGGGACAATCTCTGGAATTCATTGAAAAACGCGGCCCTGTTCTCACCCCGATCCGCAGCCGGGCCGATCTGGACAGGCTGGACCCGAAGCGCATTCCGGAGCGCACGGCGCCCGTCGCGGAAACACTGAGGCGGGTGCGAAAAGCGCTTGGAGGTCAGGTTGGCATTGCCGAACCTGATACCGTCACGCTGATCGGTTTTGCCGGCGCTCCCTTCACGGTGAGCTGCTACATGGTCGATGGCGGCAGTTCGAAGGAGTTTGCCCAGACCCGTCTGATGGCGTTCCGTGATCCCGCGCTGTTTGATCGCCTCATCGATCTTTTGACCGAAACGACAGCTTCCATGCTCGCGGATCAGATCGAGGCAGGCGCACAGGCGGTGATGCTGTTCGACTCATGGTCAGGACTGTTGCCTCCGCGGGAATTCCGCCGTCATGTCATCAACCCGACGCGCCAGATCGTGAAATTCCTGAAAGACCGTTATCCGGACGTGCCGGTGATCGGTTTCCCTCGGCTCGCTGGAGTCATGGCTCCGGAATATGCACGGGAAACAGGCGTGGACGCGATGGCCCTCGATACCGGCGCTGATCTCACCACAGTCGCTTCGCAGGTCCGCTCCGATCTGGTGCTGCAGGGCAATCTTGATCCGGTTGCCGTGCTGGCTGGCGGCGAAGCCATGTTGCAGGAAGCTCTGGCGATCCGGGAGGCCGGTCGGGGTCGTCCTCATGTGTTCAATCTGGGTCACGGCGTTCTGCCCGAGACGCCGACCGAACATGTCGGTGACCTGATCGCAGCATTGCGGACCGTCTGACCATGACATCTGCGCTTGCGTGCGACGGACAGTTACAGCTTGTTATTTTTGATTGCGATGGTGTGCTGATCGACAGCGAAGGCACAAGCTGCCGTCTGATTGCTGAAGACGCCCGTCAGGCCGGGTGGGATATCACCGACGAAGAAGCCATGACCCAGTTTGGTGGCAAGGCTCTGACGCTTCTGAAGAAGGAAATCGAGGAGAGGACCGACGCCGCTCTTCCGCAGGACTGGCCCATTCTCATGAGGGATCGTTTTGTAGAGTCCTTCACTGTGTCCGTCGATATGATCGACGGCGCACGGGAGATGCTGGAAAAGGTTGCGGCCCTTGGACTCCCGGTTCGGGTTGGATCGAATTCATCCATGCTGGAAATGAATGCGAAATTCCGCACAAGTGGTCTGGCTGAACTGCTGGAGGGGCGTATCCACTCGGCAACCGACATGCACGCGCCCAAGCCTGATCCCGCTGTCTATCTGAAGGCGGCGGAAGAGGAAGGCGTCCCTCCTGCGAACTGTGTTGTCATTGAAGATAGCGATACAGGAGCAAAAGCGGCTCTCGCGGCAGGGATGGCCTGTGTTCTTCTGAGGGCTGAACCAGCACCCATTCCTGTGTGGCCGGGGCTGGTCAGGATCAATGCCCTGTCCGAACTGCCTGTTCTGCTGGGGAATGTTCTGGATGAACAGAACAAAGCAGACGCGTCGTGAGTGAAATGCTGCTGCCATGGTATCCGTGGATCAAGGCGTTTCACGTCATATCGGTCATGGCCTGGATGGCAGGGCTTTTTTATCTGCCCAGACTGTTTGTCTATCACTGTCAGGTTGCGGCAGGTTCCGAGGAGAGTGAACGTTTCAAGATCATGGAGCGTCGCCTTCTGCGAGCGATTACGACCCCGGCTATGGTGTCTTCCCTGCTTTTTGGAATGCTTCTTGTCAGTATTCCGGGCGTGATAAGCTGGTCCTACGGCTGGTGGCATGTGAAAGTTGCCGCTCTTGTCTGCATGTTCATTTTTCACGGCTTCTGCGCCCGATGGCGCAAAGAGTTTGCCTGCGACAGAAATACGCATTCGGAACGATTTTACAGAATAGCGAATGAAGTGCCGACAGTTCTCATGATGGTTATTGTTATCATGGTGATTGTTAAACCATTTTAATAAAGGCGTCTTTCATCAAACGGATAGAATAGCCTTACATTTCGTAGCAAAGTTGCGATTTTTTTGACACGTATCATTGGTCTTCTCATTCTCAGAAAAACGGAGAGCAACAGGTCTCTCCCGTTTGAAGAATGGATGGTGATTATGTCACGTAGTTCTTTTCTGATTGCTGTTATGACTGTTGGTGCGATGGCTATGGGTCAGGCTCATGCCCAGCCTCAGCCTCCCATGGGCCCACATGGCTGTGGACCGGGTGGACTTCCCTTCCTTGAGGGAGTGAACCTGACCGCCAAACAGAAGGATTCAGTCAAGAAGATCTTCAAGCAGGGCCATGAAGACATGAAGGCCCTGCATAAGCAGGAGCATGATCTTCACGACCAGTTTGAAGCAATCATGCTGACGCCGGGCAAGGTTGATCAGGCGAAACTGGATGCCCTGGTAACGGAACAGAATGCTCTGGACGCCAAGCAGAATGCCGCGCGTGAGGCGACGGCCGTCAAGATGCATGACATTCTGACGGCTGAGCAGATCTCTGCTGCGAAAGATCGTCATGACAAGATCCGTGCCCTGCAGGATCAGATCCATGCTATCGAGCATGCTGACAGCAAGGAGGACGAATAATCGTTCTCTGAACTGTCTGAGTGATTTTCATCCACTTCGATAGATCTGTCTGAACAGATTAATCACGTATTAGAAAAATCCCTTTCCTTTACAATAAGGAAAGGGATTTTTGTTTGAATCTTTATTCAGGGCCGGGTCTGTTTGACATCAAGACCAAGATTTTCCGCAACTTCTGAGCGATCTTTTGAGGTGGGAACCATGATTGCTTTTCTGTCGGGCTGATAGGCGCTGGCGTTCCACCCTCGTGCCTGCCCCACAGCGCTGACAATGTGATAAATGCCGATCCAGCGGGACTCTTTCGAAGGAGGTTTCCAGAAGCGCATGATCAGAGCGCAGGTTGCTATGATAAAGGAAATGATTGCAGTTGTCGTGGCGAGATAGGAAGGCGGTATGAATTGTAATATGTTATTGATAAGTGTTGTTATATCCATAAATTTTTTCTTTTTTAGAGTCCACCGTAAATCGTTTTTCCACCATCATCGGTGATGTAGGAGATGATGGTCGTGGCTCCTGCTTCAAGACTGACATCAGGCTTTGCGCCACCCTTGTAATGAGCGGAAGGTAAGGAGACAGCAATTCCGCCCCCGTTTGGTTGATGAAGGATAACGGTAAGGCGTTGCAGGATACCTGTTGTTCCGCCAGCCAGAGACAGGGTGAGTGGCATGTTTGGTGTGATGTCGTAGGTAATGTCACCCTGTTCCGGAAAAGTAATCTGCAGAAGACTTCCTGGATTTGTAATGATTTTTACGGGTGCGGTCGTATTCCCTGTTGTGCCTGAAGATGACCCGGAACCCGACTGGAAGGTGAATCCTGTAGTTGTCGCTGTGGCGTTGTTTTTAGCAAATTCACGGGGATCAATCCCGTTTTCAGGAATGAGCGAAAACTTGTCTTCTATATAGGCATTGTGACTGTCGGACATGAATGAAATTTTCTTTTTATATTTGAAATTATATCAGAGAAAAGCCCGTTCATGTGATTTCATAAACAGGAAATTTTATTCTAGCTTTTTACAGATAGAGACAGAAGATTGGCGTTCAGCCAGAGAGAAGTTCCATCTCCCGGATCAGAAGTGGGTAACCCCTGCATCAACTGAGACAGAACCTGATTGAGCTGGGATAATGTAAGGGAGCCACCATCAGAACCGGACGTCGAAGTGCAGCCTGCCATGGCAGGTGTCATCACGCCGGCAGAAATAGAGACTGGCTGGCGAGCGATAAGAGCGGTGCCACTTTCCGTGGTTCCGATCTGATCATTAGCCGAGAAAAATCCTTCCCGCTGAATCAGTAAGGATAAATATTCAGAAGCTACGGAATATGTTTGTCCCACGCTGATCGTGCGAGGTGAGACCGACCATGCAACAAGAGGCTCTGAAGTCGCCGTATTGTCAGCGTAAAGAGCCAGGGCTGTTACAGAACCCCAGTCGGTGGTTGCATAACCAAAACTGCAGGACTGAGAAACAGACAACGTGCGTCGTCCATCTCCAAGAGAGGTGAAAGCTATGGGTTGTCTGGCATAGCCTCCCCCTGCGGTTTCCATGGCGACAGCAGCCGGACCAGTCACCAGAAGACCTAAATATCCTTTGAAAAATGACAATGATTTTCTCTTTTATATATTCCAGAGCGTATGCTCATGATTTTTTTGTCCGGGGATTATGAACGTCCCCACATCAGTTGCGGAAGGGGGCTGGATGTGGGGACTGCTGTCTGCCAGATGAAATCAGATGGACAGGTGAGCATGATCCACAAGAAGAACATCCGCTCGCTTGAAGTCACTGACCTGTCCTACATTCAAATGAAAGAAGACAGGGTATTCCTGATTATCAAACACAGATAACTTTGTTTATAGTATTCAGAATAAAAAATTTAACATTTGGAGCTGGCATAGGTAAGCGAATAAAGGCTTGATATATCGCATGAAAGCATGTCGTCGTAGTCGGCTGCCTGTCAGCATACCAAAACGCTTTCTGGAGCTCTTTGTTGTGGGACACCCACGTGGAGCGCCGCTGAGTTTGTCGGTATCAATCGTAATACAGCGACCCTATATTATCGAAAATTGCGAGAGGTCATCGCAGAACAGATTACTCATGCGGCGCCAGTCCCGGGTGAAATCGAAGTCGATGAGAGCTATTTCGGTGAGACATCGCAAAAGAAAACGAGGCCAGCCGCTGCCGGGAAAGAGGCCATCTTCGGCTTGCTGAAACAGCACGCCGTGTCCATGCCGTCACGATTCTCAATGCCGGACATCAGCCGCTGATGTCGATCGTTCGAAAGAAAGTACAGCCGGGTTCAATTGTTTACAGTGATTTCTGGAACTTGGCGAAGCGACATCTGCTCCAATACAATGGAATACCATGCAAAGACTTCCCTCTCTTCCTGCCCGAGTGCGAGTGGTGTTTTAACATCCGCTCACCTGCAAAACTCCTGAAAATCCTCACTCAATGGGCTAAAGTGTCCACGTGAACCGTCGCAAACTTTTTATATTTCCTGACAAACCGGGATCAAAGGGCCGCGTCGCTCTTTGGGCACAGGGCAAAACCCCGAAATCCGCTACTTTNTCCGCAAAACGACCAGCCAGACCTTCCCCCAGCATTTCATCATACACCGCCAGCGTCGCCTGTTGCATGGACCGGGTCGTATAGTGCTCCAGCACATTGAGCCGGGCCGCATGACCCAAAGCCATACGCTCCTCATCCGTCGCTTCCAGAGTGGCGGCGATCATTTCCGCAAGAACCCGCGCATCTCCAGGCGGAAACAGCAGACCGGTTTCACCATGCTGGACTGTCTCCACCGCTGCTCCGTGCGCCGCGACAATGACCGGACGCGCCATCGCCTGCGCCTCGACCACGACGCGCCCGAACGGTTCCGGTCGCAGGGACGGCACGATCACCATTTCGGACAAAGCCAGGGCTGCGGGCATGTCCGTGCAATGACCGCCAAAACGCACATGCGGGGTCAGACCGAGTTCGACAACACGCGACTTGAGCTGGGCGGGAAAGGTCGATTTCTCCGGCGTTTCTCCCGCGAACACACAGACCCACGGGCGCGTCGTTCCCCTCTCCCGTATCATGATGGCAAGCGCTTCCAGCAGCAGCCCCTGCCCTTTCCATTCCGTCAGCCGGGCCGGCATGAGAATGATCGCGGCGCCATCATCCTCGATGTTCCATGAATTCAGAACAGCGCTGACCCGATCGCCACGCACGTTTTCAGGGTCGAACTGCACCGTATCCGCGCCCCGCGGGATGGTGCGAAGACGAT
>VNJS01007037.1:0-23969 GCA_008042575.1 Drosophila watanabei
CAACATCCAAATAAAATAACTGAGCACACGTGAGGTAGTGATTGAGGGGCGCAAAAATTGTGGGTGGTGGTGCTGCTGGTTAGTGAGATAGCTTTGGTAAATGATTGAATGAACAGAACTGTGATGGGTAGCAGGTCCTGGTCTAGGTATGCGAAAGGGGAGTCAGCTGGGATTAGGGACTATCAGACTTTATTTGAGAATTTTTAAGAAATTTGTTCCTTACCATAACTGCTAAATGCCGGGAAATTAATTAATCGAAGTTATAGAATAGTCATAGGTTTAATAAATTCTCCAGAATATAAGCAGCGTTTTTAAAGAGTAATAAAAACACTATTAAATAAAAATTTAAATAAAAGTAAAACTTATTATAATAGCAAGTTAAAATAGCATCTTTAAGAAACTTATATAACTACATTAGTCTCCATGTTGAATTTAGTAACTCTTAACTAGACCTTGTTAAAATAAACTCACCTTAATATTAGCAGTGTTCCTTTGCAAAATAATTATCTTAGAAACATTTAAAAATAAAAGATATTGTAATCGGGGTGCCCAAAAAATTGAACTATTTTTCAAATCAATTGAAAGTGTTCTCCAAAAGTAGCCCCAACTGAGGGGAACAGTCCCCATACCCCAGGACACCCACTGAGTTCCGCATGCCACCCTCTTAATTGACAATACAATACTGTGCAGAATAAACAAATCGAAACAAATCGAAACAAATCGAAACAAATCGAAAACAAAAAACAAAATATAATCGAAACAGTTGGCTACACCACGTCCGATGTCATCTATCGCTGGAACAAAGAACGACCCGCCGTTGCCATAGCCGAGGACATGAAGCTGTCGCAATTCGATTTGGTCGATTGTCCGGCTGGCAATTTGACGGACATTGTGTACAAGGCGGCGGCACCGACACCACAGCGTCGTCCCTATAACAACAAGGATCTGCCCTATGCTGGGGGTCGTCCTAGGCCCACCAGCAAAGTGCTGACCACGTTTGCCGGCCCGGCGGCCAAGAATCAGCATGTCCGGGGCACAGGTCTAAAGCTGGATAAGGGAGCCTTCGGCACTGGACGGGATTCGGCCGGTGGGGCCGTAACCACCACCAATCTGGCGGGGAGCATCACCCTGGAGACCAATCATCCATGTAAGGGAATAAATTGTAAATATATTCTGATATATATTTTTGAATAATACCTTTTTTTTAGCGGAATATTCCATGTTGATGGTAAACTTCCACCTGCAGCGCCACATGGGCAACTTCCTCATCCAGGTATACGGCCCCTGCTGCCTGCTGGTCGTCCTCAGTTGGGTCTCCTTCTGGCTGAACCGCGAGGCCACCGCGGATCGTGTTTCCCTGGGCATCACCACTGTGCTGACAATGACCTTCCTCGGCCTGGAGGCTCGCACTGATCTGCCCAAGGTCTCGTATCCCACGGCCCTGGACTTCTTTGTGTTCCTCTCGTTCGCCTTCATCTTCGCCACAATCCTACAGTTTGCCGTGGTTCACTACTTCACCAAATACGGCTCGGGAGAGTGCTACTTCATCATTGAGGAGCTGGACTCGGAGTCGGGGGAGTCGGAGACGGAACAGCAGTCCTCGGACTTTCGGGATAGCACCGAATCGAAGATCTATGAGGTTATACCGCTGTCCATGTGCGCGATCAGCATGCCACCGCCTCACTCGGCCGGCGGCAGTCGCCTGGGAATGCTCACCTCCAGGAACCGGGCGCCCCGCAATCGTCGCCATGGTCTGTGGTCCCTGAAGCTGCTCAGCTTCTTTGACTGGCGGCGTAGGAGAGGAAGGCCCTCCCATGTGGGCTACTCCTCGGACGAGGAGGAGGACAACGAGCAGACGCAACTAAGAGCCCACGAGGTGCCAACCACATCCGCTGCAGCGGCAGCAGCGGCGGCGGCTGCTCGGGCCAGTCCACCGCCCGTGGGCCGGCGAAGGATGTCCTATTATCGCCGCGAGGAGATGGAGGCCCGGCGAAAGGGGAAACGCACCCCGCAGTACAATTCCGTGTCGAAGATCGACCGCGCCTCGCGGATCGTCTTTCCGCTGCTGTTCTTCCTGATCAACGTGTTCTACTGGTACGGCTACCTGTCGCGGAGCTCGCGCATCCTGGCCAGCACGCCGGACGCGAGCACCTGATGTTACCTTTTAGCAATTTAGACAGAGTCCTCGAAGAAATCAGTAAGCGATCGCCGGCGGCGAACAGTCAACTAAGAGCTGGATGAGGTGCTGGAGGGAAGTATGAGGATTGGGAAGGAAGAATGCAGGATATAAAGGTTTTTTACTGTTCAGATTCAGTTATGCTCTTCTTCTGATTTGCTACCAACACAACGACAACGCTTAATGGGATTTCTTTGCGCGCTAAATTGCTAAAGTACAGAAAACAGATTCAAATCTAACATATCAGAGGACTTGCTATCAGGGACACTCTTTGAAAATATATAGAAAATTAATTAATTGTAATTATTTCTCTATATAATGAAGGGTGTCCTTTCTAATTTGTACAGTTAGCCAATAAGTTTAGTTGCTTTCTTGCGAGTTAATGTTAATTTTAATGCTTGCACCTTGCTTAGTTGAGAAGTATGTTTAGTTAGCTGCAAAAGGAAACTGGGATCACGAACAACTAGGAACAATTGTTAGGAAAATGCCGTCTTTGCTGATTAATAATTAGTAAATAAGAAACTACTTAAATAAGTCACACAGCGCAAACAAATATATATTGTTAAATGTTCAGCCAGATCTCAAGAAAATGTTATTGAAGGTCAACTTGTATTTGACTTAAAATCCATCCTTTGACCTTCAAATGGTTAGTGAAGAATCGCTTTATTTATTTGTTTCTATTTATTAATTGTAAAATTAATTGTCTTTTACGCAATTGTTAATTTTGTATATACACATGGAAGGTTAAATCTAGTTTCGTTCATGGTAAGATTTGCGATCCTTCGACTTGGCACCCAATCTAATATACAGCAAACATCCAGCAGAGAATGTTACTTGCCAGCAGGACTAAGAAAAATAAACTCTAATAAAATAAAAAGAAAATAAAATAAAAACAAAAGTAGATTTTCCTTACAAGCTGCTAGGTGCGTGTCACAAATACGGCAGAAGGTCGCCCAGTCTTGGTAAATACACATCCGGCTGGGGCAGCTTGTCCTTCTCCCGCTGCCGGCCAGTGCCCACCAGGAGCGACAGCATGCCACAATTGCTGGCGAAGCCTACATCTATTTTCAGGCTGGAAAGGTGGAAAAAGCAGGGGAGGAACTCATTACAAGTGCCATGAAAGGATGTGTTAATCCCGCTTACCAGTCACCAATCATAAGTGTGCGTTCCGTTCGCATTGCTCCGGACTTTATCAGCGGCTCAAGGACCAAGGGATTTGGCTTGCCCATCTCGAGCGCAGTCCGCTCCGCACTAGCCTCAATGCCGGCCACAAAGGCTGCGGTGCCGGGGATGCAGAAGCCGGGGTACTTGTGAACAGCATCGCGGTTGGTCACAAGGAAAGCCGAGTCGGGATTGTTGCAAAGGATATGACAGGCGCGGGCCATCTTGCAATAGCTAAAGTACTCATCCCAGCCGACCACGACGGCACCCACATTCTCGGCCGTCTTGGGGTTTCCGAGCACGCGAGCTGCAAAGTCCGGCCACTTGTCGCCCGGAGCAAGTTGCTCCGGCTCTCCGGCTCCAAAGCTGTCGATGCCGTGCTGCCTTAATTCCCGTGCTATGGCCGCATTGCCCACCACATAAGCCCTGTGTTGCTTGGCGTCAAACTCCGGACTCTGGACCAGATAGTCGGCAATGGCGGCCGTGGGCGATATGATGTGTCGGTCGCTTGGCAGCTGGAAGCCCAGTCGCTGGGAACGCTCGAAGAGCTCCTGGCGTGTCTTCAGTCCATTGTTCGTAATGATATAGACCGCTTTGCCCAGGCGCTGCTGCAGGGCATTCAGGACATCCGGTGCCCCCTCGATGGCCGTGTCATCCTGCCAAATGGTGCCTGTGTGTGTGTCAAATGGATATTTGATTCGTTTTGCCACTGCGACAGTTTTGAAATGTAACGACTTTTGGTTGGCGAGTGCGAAAAATTCTGAATAGTGATTTATTCTTATATTATGAACACATTCTAAGCCTTTAAGTTATTTTTATCCTTGCTTGACTTAACTAATATTCAATTTAAAAGAGTTATTAAAAATCTATAATTTATTTATAATTTATTAGCAAAGTTTCGGTCAAAGTTAAAGGTTTTGTATAGCTTTAGTTAAATGACTAGAAAACAATTACCTACCTTTTATATTTGATTATAAATATATAAGCCGTATGCTTATTTTCGAACTTAAATTTTGACAATACTTATACATTTTGCTTCTATATTTTTTAGTATTTAGAAAACAAAAGAGACTCTTTTTTTCGTGGCTACATTTTTGACCGCAACTGTACTGTAACATTGCAAATAAGCTTAACATGCGTTAAGCTATTTTTAACATATGTTAGGCTATGCCCCTTTTTTATTAAAGAAGCTTTTAATAACTTTTATTAAAATATCAACAAATAAATCGAATGCTCGCTCTTATCGCAAGACCGCAATTACAATTTTTTATTTCAAATTAATTCTTCAAGATCAAAATATGATCAAATGAGCTTTTCATTGATGTAACCATTAACCGATATGTGCTAAGCAGCTTCGTGACGAGGTGACAACCCTGGGCCAAAGCTATAAATTTGTAAACACTTTACATCGCTCTCATTCGCACCTACGGAGCTGCCCCCAAACTCACCGTCGCCGTCGCAGAGAACCGTGTCGAAGCTTTGGAGCCACTTGCTCACCTGCTCCCCGGACAAATCGGACAAGTTGATTGCTTCTCCGCCTCTGGACATTCTGCTGCCGTAGACCGCTCCGCGAAATGTTTGCAACTCGACTGAGTAGCGATTCCCCATCACGATGATTGGGGAAAACTGCTATCGCTTTCTCCCTCCCTCCCATACAAAGCTTGCTGGGCCGAAACGTAGGGTACATATCGCCTGGGGCATATCAATAAAGTGATGCGTTTTGCGAACTTCTACAAAATGCTTGTGTATTTATTTAGATTTAAATATGTTTGTTTGTATTCTGCCGAATAAATTGTACTATGAATTTGCGTTAGGTATTTAAAAAATGGTTGATTCATATGCATAAACAGCATAAACACATAAGTAACGTGAAGCCTCCTCCGACACGAATAAATAAATCAAATTACTTCTCTCCCGTTAGACTCTTGACAATCGCAGGCAACAGGTCCCCCAACTTGGGCAGGTACACATCAGGTATGAGCTTCTTGTCCTCCGGATTTTTGCTCAGCTTCCACTGCTCCACATCCTTCAGCTGATGGATACCGGAGCCGACAAGAAGGGTCTGGAAGCCGCAGTTATAGCCCAGCAGAATGTCCGTGTTGGCACGGTCACCGATCATTAAAGTCCTGGCCGGATTGATCTTCTTCTCGCTGATCAACGACTCGCAAATGGCCGGATTCGGCTTGCCAATCACTACCGGACCCCGCTCTGCACAAGTCTCGATGGCCCGGACAAAGCTACCGGTGCCGGGCACTATCATATTGGGCATGGGAAAACGCTCATCCGTATTGGTGGCCACGAACAGGCACTCTGGATCGTTCAGGTACGAGGCGGCCTTCATCATTTTGGGGAAGCTGAAGTGCTCGTCAAAGCCCACGACCACGGCACCGATGTCCGTGTCCAGCTTTAAATGCGTTGCCATGAAGTCGGCCAGCGATCCCTGCATGACTTCGGCTCCGGTTTTGGTATGTGCAATACCAACGGCGTCCAGCTCCTGGGTAATGCCCTCGCTCCCTATCACAAACACCCGTTTGCTGAAGTTGCGACGCTTCAGATACGCGGCCGTGGCATGGGCGGTGGATATAATGCCGCTCTCCGTGATGTTAAAGCCGAGCTCGACACCTTTCTTCAGGAGCTCCGACCGGGTCTTGGTCGAGTTGTTTGTGCAAAAGTAGATGGACTTGCCCATGGCCTTGAATTGGTTCATCACGTCCGCAGAGCCCTCCAGGCCCTGGCCATAGATCCAAAGGACGCCTGTGGATAACAAGACATGAGTGAATATATTTTATTTTTGTTGATATTATTGATTTATGCTATCAGAAAGTTACATGACGCATTTGTAGGGTATCCAAAAGGCGACCTACTCGCCCTAATCACGCACTTCACTCTTTGACATTGAAATTGGCAATGCAACAACAAAAGCAATGAGCTCTGTTTGGTGACGTATGGACAGATGCTCACTCGTAAATTGGTGTAGACATATCTTTATGTAACGCAACTTCCTGGGGGAATATCCTTTCACACCCACGCCTCCCCCACTTACCATCGCAGTCTGTTATTACAGAATCAAAGCTGTCTATCCACTCAGTCACCTTGGCCGAGGACAATTCCAGGAGATTCGTGCACGTCTGCTTGTAGATGTTCATGGCTGCTTTTAGTGGACCGAACCGAAATATCGTTAATTGCTGCGCAGTGTCCAGCTATCTTTTACACATCACTTTTAATTTATGAATTAAGGTTCTTCGATTAAGAACTCCCTGAGAAATAAAGCAGCTGTTGGCTGTTAATGCACAGTTACTGTTGCGAATCTGTCAAAATAAATCGATGCTGTTAAGCGGCTGTCATGTTACAGTTAAAAGTATGCTAACAGGTGTTTGGCGCCAGATTTGAATTCAGCCCGCTCTGAATTGTTTATAGTTATAACCAATACCACAATTTTGATCATTTGTCTGCTTGTTTATTAATGTATTATTAGGCTGCTAATCACTAAAATTAATTACTAATAGTACAGGCATTTTTTGTTGTGTTGAATCTCAGCTTACTCATGGATTTATAAACTTTGCTGGAAGAACGAACCATTGCAGAAATATTGAAATGAAATACTGACCCTAAATATTAAATAGATAAGCGAAAAAGTAAGAGGTGCCAAAAAGCGCTTTTGTGGAGATGCGGGGGCTCTGTGCGTGGGTATCGGACTGGGGAAAAGCTGGAATCGAGAGCGGAAAATTTTTGCTTGCATTTTGTACCATAACTTGGATTTAAATAAATCTCATTAAGCTAAAGATGATGTAAACAAACGAAAAATTGTTGGCTAATTACAAAAATAAACTAATTTACAGTTACAGTAATCATAAATTAATAACTAGACACGAATTTGTTATCGAGAAAATTGCATTTAGAGGACTCTCAGAGGTCCATCGCTGCATCTGGGGTGCGTCTGCTGATGAGAGGTAATGAGCCAAGTCTATTTTGCTAAAGGATCCTGCCTAGAACTGCGACATTAGCAAGCTACTGCCGCCGCCGCCACTCCCAACGCCGCTGCCTCCACCCCCTCCGCCTCCTGGACCTCCGCTCGTGCCCAACACAGATCCGAGAAGGGCCCCGCTTGACATTTGCTGCTGCTGCTGTTGCTGCATGGGCATCTGCTGCTGCTGCTGCTGCTGCTGTTGCTGCATTTGCATCGACGAGGAGAAGCTGTTCATGCCGCCAACGACTCCGGAACCCATGCTGGCACCCAGGCTGGATAAGCCGGGGCCAGGACCTCCGCCCAATGAGCCCAGACTGGTGGCACCCATAACGCCCGCTGCACCACCTCCCATGCCCGCTCCACCTGGCAGCAGACCCACGCCCGGCTCCGGGCTCTGGTTTTTCTTTTTGCGCTTCTTCTCCTTTTTGCGCTTCTTGCGCTCCTTGTCGTCCTCGTGCCGCTTCTGCTTCTTGTGCTTCTTCTCGTAAGTCTCCAGGCCGGCCGAATCTGAAAACAAGCAGATAAAGTTGAACGTTCGTTTCTGGTTAGGCGAGATTTCAGTGTCTTAGCTTACCCAGCAGCGTGGATTCCTGTCCCGTGGTCACGCCGTCTTTGTGTTTGTGCTTTTTGTGTTTGTTTTTGTGTTTTCTCGCAGGTGTGACATATGTGGTACGATACTGTTCCGGCAGCTGCAGGGGGGATTCGGTTAATTAATTATTAATTTAACAGGGTTCAAAGGGCAAATTACAGATTAAAAAAATGAAAAGATACTTTAAAATAACATAAAGTTAACTTTTTTTCGTTTAAAACAAAGAAATTTAACCAAGTTTATGACTCCTGGTAAAAAGTCAGTTAAAGTGTGACTAAGTGCATTAAAGATAAATGTATTTAAAGGAAAATATTTGTATACAAGTATGATTTTAGTGACGCAAACTACTAAAACACTTTGTTAAAACAGTAGTAAAGTTATTAAGTTTATTTAAATTAATGTATTGTTTTCCAGGAACCAACAAAAGTCACACCAATATTAAATTTTGGAAAGAAGGAATAAGTTAGGTAGCACTAATAGATACATTATCTTTTTGCAGGACCGTTCTGGCTTTCACGATTCGCTTTACCTTTACATTAATTTCTCGAAAAGGAATTTTCTAGCAGGTGTTATAAGAAAAAGGTGAAAGCTGCGAAAGTGAAAACTGGAACGGCCCTGTGAGAGACACCCACCGGTCCGGGATGCAGGCGAAAACCGGCCAGCTGCACAGGGGTTAGCGGGAGGAGCTCCTTGCCGCCAATGGGCGGCTTCTCGATCACGCTCCGCAGCGTGCTATTCTCGACGGGATGTGTGATTAGGTCGTTGATGCCGGGTATGTTCTGCAGGAACGAGGCCAGTGACTCTTTGAACTTCTTCTCCTTGAACTTGATCAGCGTGTGGTGTAGCCCGTTCTCGGTCATGAGATCCTTGTCGCCGGTCAGCTCCGCCTTGGCGGGTGGCTCCTTCATCGAGTAGAACGGCCCCGTGTGTATGATGGTCGGCGTTTTGCCAAGCGATATCGTTGTCTTCAGCGTGCCGGAGGAGTCCTGGCGGGCCACGACGGGGGATCGGCCGCCGCCGTGAGGCGACGACCTCGGCGAGTCCATCATTATGTTGCCGTAGTTGCTCATCATCTTGGCACTGGCACCCACACCCACACACTCGCACGCGCCTCGCTGACACTCACACACAAGCACACGCAGGCAGAGCAACAACTGCAACAACAGCAAGGCCAGCAGAAGGTTGCGCCTTTCGCGACGCTAGCAGGCAACGCCGCCCACGCGTACACTTCAATATGTGCCCCGGCTGCAGTGGAATACGGAGGATACTTGGCTGCTCGAATACTTGATCGGTTTTCGGTTTTTGTGGCGTTTTTTAACACGCAGGTCTCGCCATCTTGTTGTGTTCCCGAACCAGTGTGACCGCATTGCGAAAGCTGGCGAAAAACTGAGGCTACACCGAAAACGCGATGTGAACGCGGCATGAAAATACCAAAAATACATCATAAATACTAGGTTCGATTAATACTGCAGTATATCGATTTTTTGCGTATTATTATTTGTTTCTTTTTCAATTGTTTCTTTTTTAAACCTCAGCATTTCTCTAAAGTATTTCATACATTTGATTGTTTCTCAAGTACGAATATTTTTGGAATTTCTTAAGTTACTTTCCAGTAGGTTTGTATATCATGGAATTCAGAGATTGCCTATTTTTGCAGTGAAATTCCTGCAAATTATCGATACATCGCTAAAAATCATATGACCGCTATCGAAAATTCTTTGCCAGCCCTGCGACCGCCTCTAGCAACACGAAAAGTCGAAAATACACATCAAATTATTGTTGTGTTTATAGTCAAATAACTAGAATCCTAACTCACCGTTAACACCGACACACCAGCCATGCAGTCAACCATTCGACATGTCGCGTCGGCCGTTGCCAAGGTAGGGATCAGGCGATTCCGGATCGCCTTTCGCCCGGAGTTATGCAATCTAACCTAACTGGGGGGTTCCGGAAAAGGGGAAGAAAAGCCTGGAAAATGCACTCACATCGTCGGAAATTGTCCATATGATCGACGCGGCTGGTTCAGTCGTGGCTAGTGATTTGTTTGGCCATGTTTCAAGGTCGCTAATTGGGCCAATTAGCAGCTGATACGCGGCCGGAGATTAGTGCGAGCTGCGTGCGACTGGCGTGATAAACACCGACCCAGCTCTCCTTATCAGACAAATCCGAAATTCTCCGCTAACCGCCTGTCTTTCCAGACACCTCTGCGCACCAACGGCGCCATTCTGGGCGCCCTGAACTCCCGCTGCTACTCCACCACACATGAGGCTGACATTGTGGTGATCGGCTCGGGACCCGGCGGCTATGTGGCTGCCATCAAGGCTGCCCAGATGGGCATGAAGACGGTCAGCGTGGAGAAGGAGGCGACGCTGGGCGGCACCTGCCTCAACGTGGGCTGCATCCCCTCGAAGGCTCTGCTGAACAACTCGCACTACTATCACATGGCCCACTCCGGTGACCTGGAGAGCCGTGGCATCAACTGCGGCAGCGTCAGCCTCGATCTGGAGAAGCTCATGGGGCAGAAGGTGAACGCCGTGAAGGCGCTGACCGGTGGCATTGCCATGCTCTTCAAGAAGAACAAGGTGACACAGCTCACGGGCTTCGGCAGCATCGTCAACCCCAACGAGGTGAAGGTGCAGAAGTCTGACGGCTCCACGGAGACTGTCAAGACCAAGAATATCCTGATTGCCACCGGCTCAGAGGTTACCCCCTTCCCAGGCATTGAAGTAAGTCGGATGTAGCATCAATATTTCCATTCCTAACCCATTTTGTACCCTTACAGATCGATGAGGAAGTCATTGTGAGCAGCACTGGTGCCCTGAAGCTTGCCAAGGTGCCCAAGCACCTGGTGGTCATCGGTGCCGGCGTCATTGGTCTGGAGTTGGGCTCCGTGTGGTCGCGTTTGGGCGCTGAAGTTACCGCTATCGAGTTCATGGAAACGATCGGCGGTGTGGGCATCGACAACGAGGTCTCCAAGACCTTCCAGAAGGTGCTCACTAAGCAGGGCCTGAAATTCAAGCTGGGCACGAAGGTGATCGGCGCCTCACGCAGCGGCAATGACGTCACCGTGTCCGTGGAGAATGCTAAATCGGGCGAGAAGGAAGAGATTCAGTGCGACGCCCTGTTGGTCAGTGTGGGACGTCGTCCCTACACTGAGGGCCTTGGTCTGGACGCCGTTGGTATTGTAAAGGACGACCGCGGCAGGATTCCCGTCAACGCCACCTTCCAGACCGTGGTGCCCAACATCTATGCCATTGGTGACTGCATCCATGGACCCATGCTGGCGCACAAGGCCGAGGATGAGGGCCTCATCACAATCGAAGGCATCAACGGCGGTCACGTCCACATCGACTACAACTGCGTGCCCAGTGTGGTGTACACACATCCCGAGGTCGCGTGGGTGGGCAAGTCCGAGGAGCAGCTGAAGCAGGAGGGTGTGGCCTACAAGGTGGGCAAGTTCCCCTTCCTGGCCAACTCCCGTGCCAAGACCAACAACGAGACGGACGGTTTTGTCAAGGTTTTGGCTGACCAAGCCACGGACAAGGTCCTGGGCACCCATATCATTGGACCGAATGCCGGCGAGCTGATAAACGAGGCTGTCTTGGCTATGGAATACGGAGCAGCAGCCGAGGATATTGCCCGCGTCTGCCACGCACATCCCGTAAGTGGAGGATCTCATCCATTACATTTCTATATTTGTTTTAATGCATATTTAATCGGCATTATCTTTTATTTCAGACGTGTGCTGAGGCCTTGCGTGAGGCGAATGTGGCCGCTGCCTTCGGCAAACCCATCAACTTTTAAGCTCTTCAACAGTCTCCAGCCAGGCTTTGGACTAATCTGCACTGCGTTGAACATTTACTGCAAAACTTCCCCCAAATCGAAATCAACTCTGACAGCCGAAGCGAACGTCTCTGCATATTTTTACTTCTCAATGTAGAAACAATAAAGTGTAAACCATACCATAAATATTGAAAGCGACGCAAGGCGTTAAATGCAATGTACTATGTGTATTAGGCTTAGAATAAATACAACACCGTTGAAAAACTCGATATAAATTATGTTGTATTTAATTGCAAAAACACTTATCACTGGATAAAAGAATATGATGCATAAAACCAGAATTTATTTGAAGTATTCTTTAAAGATTAACCGATACGGCCATCAATTCGGCCCCTTTGTAAAGTAGCCCCAGCAGCTAAAAGCGATTTTAAGCGTCTGTTAAAAAGAAAAAGAAAGAAAGGACATTTCCAGTTCGTATATCCTTTTGAATAGTTTTTTAAAGATTGCCACATTCTGTGAAAATCAAACGGTTGGGCATCTCTGTCAACAGCTGTGGCTAGCACTTGCTGCTCCGAAACGGTCTGGCAACGTCGACAAAGTCAAAAATTCAAAAGAATAACAAATTTATCTTCGGTCTAGCGTTTAGCATTTCTTTTTATATTTCCTTGCATATTTTGCTTGAAGACTTGGGGTACAAAATTCATAAGACGTTGCAATGTTTCGCGCTGGCAAGCTACAGCGCTGTGTCTCGTCGGTGGCCAAGGAGGGCCCGCTTCCGCACTGCCAGAGGCGCCGCATGGAACTCAGGAGCCTGCAGCGTGGATTGGCCACCCGGTCCATGGGCGCGCCCTCGGCTACCGCGCAGGTGACCGGCGGCGGTAATCAGAAGCAGCCAAACCAGCCGCAGGACGTCTCGAAGAGCGAGTTGGTGAGTTGGTTCGTTAGCCTGGCTTGTTTATGTAACTCTTTCCTTACTTCGCTCAAACAGAACTGGCCGAAAAAAATCTTCAGCGGAATTCAGCCCACCGGCTCCCTGCACCTGGGCAACTATCTAGGCGCGGTGCGGCAGTGGGTTCAGTTACAAAACGCCAAAGAGGACGTCACCGTCTGCATCGTGGACATGCACTCCATCACAATGCCGCACAATCCGCCGCAGCTGCGCGAGAACATCTTCATCATGGCAGCCACACTTCTCGCCTGCGGCATTGATCCGGCGAAGAGCACTCTCTTCGTCCAGTCCGCCGTCCCCGAGCACGCCGAGTTTAACTGGATTCTCAGTTCATTGACTACCATGCCGCGCTTAGCGCAGTTGCCCCAGTTCCGGGAGAAGTCCCGTCTGGTGAAGGATATCCCGCTGGGCTTGTACGTGTATCCGGTTCTCCAAGCAGCCGACATCATGCTGTACAAGTAAGTTGGCTTTGGTCCTAGAGATTCGATGTTGTGTCTCATTTTCCGTTTGCAGAGCAACCCATGTTCCTGTAGGCGCTGACCAGCTGCAACACATCCAGCTGGCTCAGCACTTGGCTAGGACTTACAACGGTCGTTATGGCGAGACCTTCCCGGTGTGCCACGCCATTATTGAGGACGGAGAGGCGTCCCGCGTGCTGTCCCTTCGAGATCCCTCCAAGAAGATGTCCAAGTCAGATGGCAATCCAAAGGCCACGATCAATTTGGCCGATTCCCCCGACCTAATCGCGCAGAAGATAAAGAAAGCGGTCACTGACTTCACCTCGGACATTTCCTACCATCCTAGCAAGCGCCCTGGAGTCAGCAACCTCGTCAACATCCATTCCCAGGTCACTGGTCAGACTATCAAGTCGGTGGTGGACGAGGCCAGCACTCTGGATACGGCAAAGTACAAGGAGCGAGTGGCCGAGGCCGTGGTCGAGCACTTGCGTCCGATTCGAGAGCAAATTCAACACCACATGACGAAGCGCAACGAGATGATCTACTTACTGGAGGTTGGTGCCGAAAAAGCACGCCAACAGGCGCAGCGCACGTTGGACGATGTGAAGCAGCGCCTGGGGCTGGGCACCAGTCCCATTATGCCAGCTGCGGTGGCGGTGGCACCGCCGCTGCCTCTCGAGGTGTCCAAAACCTCGGCTAGCAGACAGATGGCCACTGATGCTGACGGCAATGTCCACGAGCGACACAAGAGGATGTATGGCTTTGCGGAACCCTCAAGCGGTGATTCGGGCCAGTCGGCCACCGGGATGCTATCGGATTCTGGTTCGGAGCAATCACTTGCCCAGCCCTTTGTCCGCCGTCCGGTCGTGGTACCAACTCAAATGCTGCGCGTGGAGAAGCATCGAGGAAGCACACGGTCTCGGCATGTTTTCCAGATGGATAACATCAACGCTCCTCAAATCGGGTTCAAACATCCGCCCGGACTCGCACCCAACATGGTTACTGGGGGGCTGTCGAAGGGCAAGCGCGCGACCCTCAAGCCCGTCTCACGTGGCCTTGGATTTGGCCAGGGTACGAGTGCTGGCTCGAATAAGTATGGCCCAAGTGCGAATCCCAGTGCGTTGTCAATGATAACGCGCGAAATTAATGCCCCCAAGAAGCAGGAGTTCACTTATAATCCGGCCAATAGTGCACAATCTGTAGCCGCTGGTGCTTCGCATTTCCAAGACGAAGCGAGAAGCACCAAAGAGATGAGCGCTTCGCGGAACACCGAGGAGGAAGAGGACCACCACACTGCCACTGCAGAGCAGCAGCAGGAAGAGTCTGATGAGCAAAGCGAAGAGTGCGAGGAGGACTACGATGAGGAGGAGGAGGAAGCTCTAGAGAAAGAATGGGAAGATGAGCAGCGCAAGGATCCTGGACAAACCAAAGCCGAGATCTAGGCCTAAGAAACATTGCAATTGTTGTTCATGTAATAATTAGCGAATATCGTCTCTGTTAAATTAGTCGTCATGCAAATTGTTTGACAAATTAAGGTTTATATCCTAGTTATTATTTGCACTAAAAATATTATGAAAATGAAACTTTCTTGGGTTAAAATATGCATACAGTGGAATATCATCCCAGATCGGATATAAGTAGATCAACAGGGCTGTTGATATGTAGGAGATTTTCATGAGAACCTTTTCATAATTCTTTTAGTCTACTTACAACAACCTTGGATTTATGTGGCAACGTTTTCAAAATGACAACCAATTCATTTTCGGCAGCAATTCATTCCATATACACCTTACATGTATTTTGCTTACAGGATTGAATTCAAAAATTAAAAACTCTTTGCAATGTTTCAAGCTGGCAAGCTAAGGCGCTTTGCGGCGTTCCTGGTCACAAAGAGGCCGTGTTCGTCCCATCTTCGCCATATGCGCTGCAGTCATCTGGGAGAGTTTCTACAGCAGGAACTGGTCACCCGGTCGATGGGCTCTCTCTCGGCTATCGCACAGGTAACAGGCGGCGGTAAGCAGAATCAGTCAAGTCAGTCGCCAACTGTCGCGAAGAGCAGTCCTAGCTCCAAAGTGGTGAGTTGGTTGGAGTTAACCTGGCTTGTTAATGTAACGTCTTCCAAGCAGGTATGGCCGCGAAAAATCTTCAGTGGAATTCAGCCCACCGGCTCCATGCACTTGGGCAACTACCTGGGCGCGGTGCGGCGGTGGGTGCGGCTCCAGAATGCCCACGATGACGTGATTGTCTGCATTGTGGACATGCACTCCATCACAATGCCGCACAATCCGCCGCAGCTGCGTGAGAACATCCTAATCATGGCAGCCACCCTCCTCGCCTGCGGCATTGACCCCGCGAAGAGTACCTTCTTCGTCCAGTCCAGCGTTCCCGAGCTAGCCGAGTTTAATTGGATTCTCACCTCGTTGACTGCCATGCCGCGCTTAGCGCAGTTGCCCCAGTACCGGGAAAAGTCCCGCCTAGTGAAGGACATCCCGCTGGGTTTGTACGCGTATCCGGTTCTCCAAGCAGCCGACATCATGCTTTACAAGTAGGTTGGCCTTGCTTTTAGGGGTTGGATTTTGGTTCTTATTTTCCGTTCTCCCTGCAGAGCAACCCATGTTCCAGTGGGCGCGGACCAGCTGCAACACATCCATCTGGCTCAGCACCTCGCTAGGACTTACAACAATCGCTATGGCGAGGCCTTCCCAGTGTGCGAGGCGATTGTTGAGGACGGGGAGGCCTCCCGCATTCTGTCCCTCCAAGACCCCGGCCAAAAGATGTCCAAATCTATCGGCAATCTCCAGGCCACGATCAACCTGACTGACTCACCCGAGCAAATAACGAAGAAGATAAACTCAGCGGTCACTGACTTCACCTCGGATATCGCTTACAATCCCGGAAAGCGCCCTGGAATTAGCAACCTGATCAACATCCATTCCCAGGTCACTGGGCAGTCCATCAAGTCGGTGGTACAGGAGGCTGCCGCACTAGACACGGCGAAGTACAAGGAGCGAGTGGCAGAGGCCGTTATCGAGCACCTGAGTCCGATTCGAGAGCTGGTTCACCACCATTTGGCCAGGCGCAGCGATATGATCTATTTGCTGGAGGTGGGAGCCACAAAGGCCCGTCAGCAGGCCCAGCACACGTTGAGCGATGTGAAACAGCGCCTGGGGCTGGGCACCAGTGTCCACGTGCCACCGCCGGTACAGACGGCACCGCTGCCGCTCCCAGAGGTGTCCAAGACATCGGCCAGCAGACTGATGTCCAACGGCGGCGAGGTCAATCCCTACGAGCGACACAAGAGAATGTACGGCTTCGCAGAGACGCCAAGTGCTGGCGGTGCAGTGGAAGCAGCCACCGAGGAGCCGTTACCGGAGATGACACAACCGAGGGTCCGGCGATTGGTCCGTCGTCAGCCCATGGTGCCAGCTCAGTCCCTGCGTGTGGAGAAGCAAATGGGAAGCACGCGGCCAAGACATGTTTTTAAAATGGATTCCGGAAATGCGCCGCATATTGTATTCAAACTTCCCCCCAAACTGGCAGCCAACTTGGTCAATGGCGGACTGTCCAAGGATAATCTCGGGAAGGTTAAGTCCGGTCCTGAAAGCCTCGGTTCGCTAAAAACTGGCCAGAATGCGATTCCCAGTGCGGTGTCCGTGATTGCCCGCGAAGTGAATGCTCCCAGGAAGCAGGAGTTCACTTGCAACCTGGCCAACAGTGGCTTCTATGCGCCGCCTCTTGTCGAGGAGCCGAAGGACAACGACGTAATCATACTTGGACACAAGGAGCTGATGGTCGTCGATGAAAGGGACGAGGAGTTCGAGGAGGAGCAGGAGTGGGAGAGTGCCGAGCGGAGTGTCTCCGAGCAGAGCAAAGTCTAGAGTTGTTGCTGGGAAATGTTGCAATAGTTTTAAGTGTAGTGCTACTATAATAATCCAAGACGATTTCTGTAAGATGCTTGGTTTTTACGTCTAGATCCTCGGACGCGTCAGTTGTACTTTATGACAATTTCGTAAATTATTATTTTAACCACAAAATCGACAATATCAAAATCGAATGCCTAATGACAGAGCTGACTTTTAATTATCATAAAGAACTATTAGGTACAGTCAAAAGTTCGGAAATATCCTTTGAATATTCATGTTTATTGCTTTCAGCTAACTTATTGTACTTTACGTAGTATTTGGTTTCCTATTTTACGGTATGAAGCTGAGTGCAGGTGTGTAAGTTACATAGGTGAGCATGTGGATGATGAGAATTACATCGCGTGTGTATGGTTAATGTATAAGTTAGATAAATATCAGCGTACACTTAGGATGTACTGTGCATCAGGATCAGGGGCACCTCGTTGCCATATTTGGAATTCTCCTGGCCACCCAGCAAGGCGGAGTTGCTGCAGTCCCGCATTATGGCCATGGAATTGTTGCGCTGCTCCCGCTGCCTCAGGCGACTGTGGCGGATGCCGTAGGACAGGAAGATGGCCAGTCCGATGGCAATCCAAATACTGAAACGCACCCAGGTGAGGATGTCCAGCTTGATCATCAAATAGATGTTGATCAGAATGGAAATGCCGGGCAACCAGGGCACCAGGGGCACCTTGAACGATAGCTTGACCCCGGAGGTGGGCTGGCGAGAGATAATAAGCAGAAGGACGACCAGGGGAATGGTACCCAGCACCAGTTTGAGCCCGTCGAAGGAGGTTACATTGGCCAGATCCTCTTCGAACTTGGTGAGTATTTGCGAGAAGACCATGCACCAAAGAGCTGAAAGAGTAGAGTTGCTATTAGGTCTCTGGTTCGACATTAAAGTACACTAAAACTCACAGAACAAAGTCACACTGTAGGTAACAATCCTTGAGGAATGCTTGGTGGGCACTGTCTGTCCATTGAGATTGAAGATACGCCTCCACAACCCACAGGGCCGGTCCTGATCCTGGACCATCGCACGTCCATTGCCCACAACTCTACTCTCCCGACGATCGTCAACTTCGTAGCGCAGCATGAGGACACAACTGGCCACCATGGAGTAGGCCAGCAGGGTGCCAATGGACATCATGTTAACCAGCTGACTCAGGTTAAAGACAGCCGCCAGGATGCCCGTAAGCAGTCCTGTAATCATGGTGCCCTTGAAGGGCGTCTTGTACTTGTCGCTAATATCACCAAGGAATTTGAACAATAGTCCATCGTTGGACATGGCAAAAACGATCCTGGGCAGCGGAAACATGGCGCCCATCATGCTGGAACACAGGCCAAACATGGCACCAATGCTGACCACATACTCAGCCACATGCCAGCCGTTGATCCGGAAGACATGGGGCAGGGGGGCCTTCTCGTCCTGCTCGAAATAGGGCAGCATCATGGTCAGCACAGTGGATACTCCAAAGTAGGCCAGGAAGATCATGGCCAGGGAGACAATCACAGCAAATGGAATGGATTTCTTGGGATTCTTGGCCTCCTCGCCGGCGGTGGCAATGCAATCGAAGCCAATGAATCCATAAAAGCAGACAGCAGCACCTTTAATAATACCCGAAACGCCGTAGGGCATGAAGCCACCATCGCCATAGCCCTCGGGTACCTCCGATTTGGGTATGGACCAATTGTTACTATTAACTGTAAGATATATTAATTGGTTAGTTGAATGTATTGCTAAAGTCTGATAAATACTCACCCTTAAAAAGCCCAGCAATGATCACAAACAGCACTACTCCAAGATTAAGCATGGTGAAGACATTGTTCACCCTGGTGGACTCCTTGGCGCCCACAGCAATGGCCAGGGAGAACAGGATAGTAACCACAAAGGCAAAGAGATCCGGGTAGGCTCCCATTCCGTCAATGTTAATGGGCATGTGAGTGCCGAGGAAGCTGCTCATCGGATTCCCGCAAAGCTGGTCCAGATAGGTGCTTAAACCCTTGACGACACTGGCGGAACCTAACGTCAATCAAACAGAATTTTTTTGGCCAATTAAATCAAATCAATCAGACGACGGCTGCTCCATTAATTGCTCACCAATTGCGTATTCGAGAATGAGATTCCAGCCGATGAGAAAGGCGATAAACTCGCCAATGGTCACATAGCTGTAGATATATGCCGATCCCGCCTTGGGAACACGAGCTCCAAACTCCGCATAGCACAGTCCGGCAAAGATCGAGGCGATGGCGGCAATCAGGAAGCTAACAACCACGGCAGGACCCGCATATTGCTTGGAAACCTCGCCGGCCAGGACATAGACTCCCACACCCAAAGTTGAACCAATACCCAGAGCTGTCAGATCGAAGGCGGACAGTACTTTGGCCAATTTGGATTCGTTGGAGTCCTCCAGAGGCTTCTTGCGTGTGAGCACGCGAAACGCATTCGTCACGCTCCAGCTGGGCATTCTGGAATAAGTCCATTAAACAATTATTAATAATATTATTATTATTAAGCTAAGCTAAGCTATGTAATTGGGTCTGAGGGCTAGGGGGTTCTGCTGACCCGTGCTATATATAACTATCCGTACTCGATGTTTACAGAACCGACATATTAACACGTTCGCAATTTGTGGAAAGAGTTTTTGGCAGAGTTGGGCTTATGGCTTACGGCGGGCCATAAGAAAATTAGTGGGCGTCTGTTAATGTGCGAATGTAGACAACGGTTTTATGACCGACAGCCCAAAGCTGATCTAAATTGGGGTCTTGTGATCATCTGGGATTGATCCCCGATGACTAAGTGGGGGGAAATCTCCCTCTTGGCACACATCCATCCCCAGATGCAATGTTTTGAGTCAGCCAATGGGAGAATTTGATGTTTCACTAAAGTTAAAAATTATTCTTATTTAATGTAAAGGTTTAAATAAAAGTATAGAATCTTCTTACTTAAAGATATTCGTTACAAATTTTAAAAGATAATAAGTTTTATATAGATTTCAACTAAATTAAAACTTGCAATTGGAGAGACGATATCAACCCAATAATGTCTGGAAATGTCTACTTAAAATTGGGTATTATCCTTAATGTAAAAACTAGAAACACCTATATTATTACTCTTCTTAATTATTATTTTTATAGCACAGTTATTATCCTTACTCTGAACGTCCTTTCTCACCTGCTTATTTAAGGAATTAATCCAAACTCTCAATCAACAATCACTTTGTTTATGGGTTTCCTATATCACTCTTTTTGCTGTTTTAATTTGAAGCACTTAATATCACAAATTACAAGCCATCTTCGGTTTGAATGGGTGGAATCGAGTTTCAAATAGTTATGATTGTATCTATATCGGCTGGCCACTCAATTGATTTTGGTTTTTTTGAATTTGCAATTTGAAATTTGATCGGGGTTGCGTGTAGCTACAGAAAGCGTTCCAGTTATTTCTGAGCGTACGCCGTGAACGCGGTTGCCATTAAATAGCGGTTGGGCTCCACGGCTCCGGGGGATCGTGGTGAGTTGTGGAGAGCTGGGACAGGGAAGCTTTCGCCCGAGAAGCTACCCCCACGAACTGGGGGGCGGCAAGTCGCGTCGCATCCTCGGCCCCGGGCACGAACGTGGTGGAATCACGTCTCTGACGCTGATAATGCTAATTGGTAGTCCGTCACCTCTGTGGATCCCTCCTCCCGCTCCACCTCCATACATGTTTATATATTTACTATATTTACGATATGTGGGAATTCTCCGATTCACCGTATGACTGGGCAGGTCGCTGGGCCAAGTTTACCACAAGCCCTAACCAATTGTCTCGATCGATTAGCGGTTTTATTAATTACAAACTTTTGTTTATTTTGACGATTGCCAAATGGAAGTGTGTATAGATTTGATCTTGGATCCTGGGGGTTGAAATTCTAGGCTTAAAATATTTATTTTCATTTACTGTTTGATTCGTATAATATTTAGTTTCTTGTAGTAACAACCATGCAGGATAGTTCAGCTGAATTTAGTAAAATATTTGTTGCCTACTTTTCGGCAGGCATTCCAGAGATTTAAATTCATTTGTTATCTTTTTTGTTTTTATTTCCTATTAAGGGATGACAGACTAAAAATTAAAAAAAAAATTGAAAGTAAAAAAAACGCACAAATATACCCAGTATTCAAAATTTTAAATATTTAATTGCATACTGTAAGATAGCATTTTAAAGTGTTTTAAAGGTAAAAGTGTATTTTTTTTAAAGACCACCCTAGATTATGTTTCTACTTAAATTTCGAATTCTATTATTAAACAAACAGCTTATTTTATTTAGCTTTAAAAAAGAAAGTGTGATAAATAATGATATGTTTTCAAAAGCTTAAATCAGCAATTATTTAAAAAAGCAAGCCAAATATAAAGCCCTTTAAAATTAGTTCAGTGTTCTTCTTATATTTCAAACAATATTAGTACTTATATTTATATAATTATACACATATGTACGATTATTTGTTATTTACAAACTTTATTAAAGTATACAATATCCTATTTAAGTTCAGGAAAAGGTATACTATAGTACTACAGATAGTTGTATAATAAAATCATGATTTGTGATCGATTTTCTCTCTAAGAACCCTAAAAATAATTATTCTAAATTAATTATATTTAAATCAATATCAATTTTTATACAGGAACCTCTATTTAAATTAAAAACAATTGAAGTAAAATGTTTTATACAAAAAACCCTTCCACTGACAAACAAAAATTTGTTCCATTTTGCACCCCAAAAGGTCACGCCAAACTCAGTCACCAAATTAAATATAGTTTACGCGGCAAACCCAAAAAATTAAAAGACAGCTGAAGCTTTATTCCCTGAAGAGTATTCTTCAGTTGGACCGATGCTAAACCCTCGAATTGTTTTGTTTTTAAACGGCGCTACGTTATTGTCTTTGTTTGAGCTTTTCATTGACATGGACGCGTGGAGTTTTGGCTATTGTTTATACTCGGTTCAGCTGATATGTGTGGCGATGGGTGGGTGCTAAATCGTGGCTAAAATTAGCCGCTGTATTTGATTGCATTTGGTGCTAATTTTAGACACTTGCTGCACGCGTGTTCTTGAGGCTCCTCCGCACTCACTTACCCGTAGTACTCGGCGAACTCCTCCATTGCTGTCACCCGAATCGATTCGATTAAATTCAATCAAAACTGTGCCGCTTATTAATTTGCGTCTGTTATCGGCTCCTCACATAACTGTTCTGTGGCAGACCATGTGTTTTGGTTTCTTGTCAGCCGGCCATAAAATCACATTTCCATTTCACGCAACACGTAGCAGCTGCCGCTCTCTTTTTGCCATTTGCCTCTCTGGTTCTCGCTCATTTTTACCTTTGGCTCTCGTACCTGGCATGGACGTGGCCAGCAAAATTTTTGGAAATTTTAAGGGGTACCAAACAAATTGAGAGTTTTTGAAATAAAAATTCAACAGATATTCAGAAATATGCCAAAAAGTGGGGAACATTAAAAAAATGTTATTTTCAAAATGTTATTTTTATTCTAGAAAAATTCAACTTGTTTAAATATTTTGTATTTTCCCAATTTAGTATTTAACAATATTTCAGCTGTTTAAAAATTGTTTATGCAATTTAGATCCCTGTGTAAAAAGGCATCTGCCTACGTCCATGCCAATCCATTGTTTGCTGACGTCGAGAGAGCAACTCTGTGAGTAGTCGACTTCTTCGAATTTCAAAGAACTAGATATGCTCTATAGCGTTTATAGACTCATAGCGGTGGGCTGGCAGCCCTGATTTTGGCCGGTAAAAATCAAACATTTGCTCTCTCTTGCCGGCTCTCTTCTAGTTGTGCTTATTTCATAGCCATTTCTATTTCATCAGCCCTCCGTTCCCACCCTTAACCGAACTGCTTGAAATGTTTGAGCACATCTTTCTTTTTCTTTTTCTTATTTTTTTTCTACGAATCACGTGCAGAACTTCATAATATTTTAAATAAATATTGGTTAATCATTATATGATTTTTTTCAGCCACAAAGTTTTATCATATTTGGAGCTTATAAATACAAAAAATATAAATAAATAAATATCTTAAGTTTTATATAAATATAAACACTATGTGACTATTGTTATAAATATAATATTGTTGCAAAAGTAAAAAGTTGTTTAACTGTATACAAAATTGTCATTAAAGAATGTGTTTTTTTTTTTTAATTCTTATCACACTTCCACATGATAATTAGTAAGAAATTTGATGCATTAATCTGATGACTCATGTGGCTCTTTTCTGGATTCGACTTTCAATTGTTGTTGTTATTTGTGCACAGTAGGCTGATTGGAAACACTGATAAAAATTATTAATACAACACGACATTAAATATAGGTATTTTCGCTAAAATTTAAATTTGATCAAAACCAGATAACTGTATCAAAATAGCGATCAGTAATTTTACATGACATTTTCCAAAAAGCTCTAAAGCCAGTGTATTTTCATATATGTATGTTATCAGCATAAATGTTTCTTTTCATTTAATCGGAATCGGTTGTGTGCAATAGGGAATTTTAACAGTATAAAATTTATGGTTCCCGAAATAAGCTTTATTTCTTAGAATTCTGAAGTCAAATTTAACAATTTTCTTTAGTCTGAATGATGTTCGACCTAATCCAACATATCGTAGGTCAGCCTGTAAGTGGATTCCTTCTACTATATCGGGATATCTGGGACTTAAAAAAAAATTAGCCTGAATGAGTTACTCTCAAGTAAATAGTAGTTTGTTGTCTTTGTACCCGCATCCGCCTAAAAGTATGCAGCACGGCATGATCTCAACCCGAGCTCTTTCGCTCTCTGACTATCTCGTCTCTCTCTCTCTCTTTACTTGGCGTAAACACCCACAACAAAGCGGGTTATGGAGGCACCCGATCAAGACCCGCATTTAGCTTCGATTCCCCTTCTCGGATCCTACTCAGTGGCTCTCCGCAACTCGAATTTGGCGGATCAGAGATCAGAACACG
>VNJS01007060.1:0-29709 GCA_008042575.1 Drosophila watanabei
AGGAGGAGATGTATTTAAACTTTGATGAGGAACGGCAGCAGCTTAGAAAGGATGCAAAGATCGAGATTCAACACGCACAGGAGTCGTACAAAAAGCACTTTGACTTAAAGCGGAAACCAGAAGTCGAATATAAGGTTGGAGACTTAGTTGCGATTCGCCGGACACAGTTTGTTGCAGGAAAAAAGTTGGCTGGAGAATATATGGGACCATATGAAGTGTCCATCGTCAAGAGAAGTGGAAGATATGAAGTTCGGAAGGCAGCAAATTTTGAAGGCCCATCAAACACTTCAACCAGCTGTGATCACATGAAGTTGTGGCGTTACGTCGAGGACAATGAGGATGCTTGGTCATCTGGGACAGATGAATAGTCAGGAATGGCCGAATGTAAGACAGAGTAGGAATGTAAGGCGGAGTTAAAGCAGAACACAGCAGAAAAAGTAGCAGAGTACAGCAGAGGAAAAAGCAGCAGAACACAGAAGGAAAAGCAGCAGAACACAGCAGAAAAGGCAGCAGAATACAGCAGAGATCAGCAGCCGACAAAGCGACAGCAGAACCACAAACGAGAAGCAGAAAGGAGAAGCAAAGCAGCAGGAGAGAGGGCAGCATATCGAGGAGTCGGAGAGTGACTTTCAGCAGAGTTAGAAGCCGTGAGAGTGAAGAAAATAAAAGCTGTAAATCAGAAAACGTAGAAAAGCGAAACTTGTAAACTTTAGAGTTAATATAATATCAATACTTTATAATAATAACAAATAAAATACTTAAGCTGAGTAAATCTCATCTTACATATATTAGAAGTATATCTACCCCAAATGGGAATTGTAGACGTTAAGTCATTGGACTCCACTGCTAACGTTATTAACAAAGTAGAACCAAACAATATTGACCTATATGGGGTGCATATACTCTTAATAATAATCATTGTCATCATGAGCGCAAATTTTTTGTACAATAAATGTTTAAAAAATACGTATTTAAGTAGAGCAAACGATATAGATAAGATGTAAAAAAAAAGGCTAGAGTGTTCAATTTCATACCCATTTATTGGATGATTGTCTATTCCCTAAATATGAATTTTAAATAAAATTATGGCATTTAATACTATAGAATTGGATAGCTGTCTTGATAAAATAATTATTAAACACCCAGAATTTATAATGCATGCATTAACCATTCTTCATTCTCATAAAACCTTCATTACCATTACTGAGTTTTAATATGACTATATGGAAAAGTACAATTTGTAATTCAGCCCTTTGTTTGCTTGCAATAAAAAAATAAAAGGTTTAATCCTAGATATTTTGCCATACATCTCAGTAAAGGAGATCGTGGATTACTATCCTATACTCGGTGAAACCACGATCCTTATGTTAAAATTGCATAGATAATATTGCCATGGAATGAAACGATTTGTATGCGAAATTGAATAAAATAAATTGGTCAAGAGTATCAAAATTTTTAGAAAGGCTCAGAGAAAAACTAATATCTTTAAAAGAAAAATTTAATTTAGATATTTCTGTACCTACCACTCTTAATACCGCAATAACAGTTGAAACCGATGAAGCATCAACATTGGAAGAGCCAACTGGCGTCGATCAGAGTTAGAAGAGTTCAACGCGAAAATAAAGGAAAAAGATTTAAGTAATTTTACTATTCCGGCCGTTTTATTATCAAACGTAGATAATACAACAGACTCAAACTCAGACTCAAGCGCAAGCATACTTGAGAACAACAACTTCGAAATGGCAAAAACAAATATTGACTTCATTAACACTGCTTATACCAGTTTTCGATGGTAAAGCAGAAAACTTAACCAGTTTCATTGATGCATTACATATAATGGAGTCAATAAAAGGCGCACACGAAAGCCTAGCTGTCTCTATAATAAAGGATGAGCTAAAGGGTGTAGCCAGAAAACGAAACAACGGAAGGTGAAGTAATTGCCAAGTTAAAAAGTAACGTCAAAGTCGATACTGTAAAAGTATTGTCACCGAAGCTAATGAATCTACAGCAACGCAACAAAACTGCCAATCAATACACATAAGACAGTGAGCAGATGACGAAGGCTTTAGAAAGTGCGTATATAACAGACGGCTTAACACTAGAACTAGCTAGAAGTTATTCCACACAGCACGCAGTAAAAGCAATGAGAAAAAACTGCACGATTGATAAGGTAAAACTTATCATGCAAGCCGGCAATTTCAACACAATAAATGACACCGTTTCAAAATTCGTAAACAATTGCACAGAAGCAACTGGACAACTAAACTCGGTCTTTTACTAGAACAACTATTCACAGCGCGGCGGAAGCCGAAGACGCGAAAGTTATAGAGGTAATTTCCGTGGTCGTAGTAACAATTATAGTTACTACAACAATACCACAATGGTTACGCCAACTTCAGAGGAAACTCAAGGGGCCGTGGCAACTCGAGCAGAGGCTAAAATAACAACAATACAAATGATATAAGAGTAGCCAATGACACTTCGAGAAACTCCCAACCCACAACAGTTCATACTATCAATCTCAGCCAGAATACATTGGTCTCATTCACCCATGTGGCTACCGGAAAAGAACTTGTCTTTTTGGTAGACACAGGTGCCGAAATCTCTATAGTAAAAGAAAATTCCGATATATTTCAAAACGAACAAGATAACAATATAATAGATATACGGGGAATAAGCCAAGAAATTACTAAGTCCAAAGGCTTAACATCAATTGAAATACAGACTACCAAGTACATAATTCAACACGATTTTCATATCGTAGACTTACACTTAGCTGTCCCTTGTGATGACATATTAGGAATTGATTTCATTAAAAAGTACATCTGTCAATTAGACTTTCAGCCATCTGAAGATTGGCTTCTAATTAGACCAAACAATTTAAAATATCCAATTTATGTTCCAATAGCATACAGTTCTGGCAATAACTCAATTCTTTTGCCAGCAAGATCACAACTCAGTAGAAAAGTAAAATTAAATTCAAAAGAGGACAATGTATTGATTCCAACTCAAGAAATTGAGCACGGAATTTAAAAATGCCTTCATAAGACTACTAAATACAACAGAGAAAAGTAAAGTGGTCAGTGCGAATAATTTAGCATACGAATCACTTTTGAACTACGATGTAGTCCAAGCCGACATAAAAACTAGAGAAAAATCTGTATTAACTCAATTGTCAAAAAATTTCCCCCTACAATTCAATTCACAACTCTCAAATTTATGTTAAAAATATAATGACATATTCGGATTAGAATCTGAACCAATTAGCACAAATAATTTCTACAAACAAAAGCTGAGATTAAAAGATGATGAACCTGTATACATAAAACACTATAGAAACCCATATAGTCAGGTGGACAAAATTCAAAAGCAAGTCGAAAAATTAATCACCGACGGGTTAGTCGAACCCTCTGTATCTGAATACAATAGCCCATTATTGCTTGTTGGCAATATTGGCTCGTATCGATTCACGCGATTACCTTTTGGTTAAAAAATAGCGACAAATTAATTTCAGAGAATGATTCTCTGGACTTGAACCTTCACAAGCATTCCTTTATATGAATGATTTAATAGTTATAGGTTGCTCCGAAAAACATATGCTTAAAAACTTAACAGACGTTTTTGAGAAATGTAGGAAATACAACCTAAAGTTACATCCACAAAAATGTTCATTCTTTATGCATGAGGTGACTTTTCTAGGTCATAAGTGCACAGATAAAGGAATACTTCCAGACGATAAGAAATACGACGTCATACAGAATTATCCACTCCCACACGATGCAGACAGCGCAAGACGTTTTGTAGCATTCTGCAATTACTACAGACGATTCATAAAACATTTCGCCGACTATTCTCGGCACATAACACGATTATCTAAAAAGAATGTCCCGTTTGAATGGACAGCTGAATGCCAAAACGCATTTGTATATTTAAAAACAAAACTTATGGAACCTACCTTGCTACAATATCCCGATTTCACTAAAGAATTTTGTATAATTACTGATGCAAGTAAGCAAGCATGTGGAGCGGTTTTAACTCAAAACCATAACGGACTCCAACTTCTCATTGCATATGCATCGAGAGCCTTTACCAAGGGAGAAAGCAGTAAGTGTTCTACCGAGCAGAACTTGCTGCAATACACTAAGCAATATTACATTGTCGATCATACATTTATGAAAAACATTTCACTATCAAAACAGATCATAGACCTTTTACATACTTGTTCTCAATGACTAACCCAAGTTCCAAACTGACACGTATGAGGCTAGAATTAGAAGAATAAAACTTCACAGTTCAATATTTAAAGGGAAAATACAATAACGTAGCTGATGCGTTATTAAGAATAACCATTAAAGAACTACAAATTATAACCGGAAATATAAATAAAGTCACTACAAGATTCCAAAGTAGACAGAAATCCTGCGCTGAAGAAAATGAAATAGAATTGCCTAGGCAAAGCTTCAAAGCCCAACGTATACGGAGTTATAAACAATGACGAAGTACGTAAAGTAGTGACCTTGCACGTAAAAAATATTTAATATTTTTTTAAAATATATTTAATATTTATTTAAACATGGAAAAAAATTACTGCAAGATATGGTGTTAGCGATTTATATACCTTAGGTCAGTTTTTTAAAGGCTTGAGACGCAAGCTGGTATACATAAAATCAGCCAACTCAAAGTAGCACCGTGGGAAAATATCTTTGAACATGTTTCAATAGATCATTTCAAGAAAATGGGCAATAAAACATTAAAATCATTGATAGTAGCGCTACTCAACCCGGTGACCCTAATAAATTCTAAAACAAGAAAGGAAGCTAACTTCGGCACGCCGAAGTTTGTATACCCTTGCAGATTCCAATGGTATCAATTATAATCTATCCCAATTTAGTATAATATGAATTACTCTCGTATTAACTATATTTTTACAGTTAAACATTTTTACATTTTTTACATGTAAAGTAAAATATTTTTTTTTCCTTCATATTTACCGATTGTTTGTATGGCAGCTATATGATATAGTGGTCCGATTTTAATGAAATTTACAACAAAATTCTAAAATAATATAAAATTCTTTTAAAGTTGAAAGAGTTATGTTGAAAACTGAAGAAGTTATAATTTTTTTTCAAAAAATTTCCAGACCGTTTCTATGGCAGATATATGATAAAGTAGTGCGATTTTTATAAAATTAAATCCGAAAATCTAAAATATTATATAAAGCTTATAACCGAGAGTTGATGAAGATATGTTAAAAAACAGTGAAGTTATAATTTTTTTCTACAAATTTATGGATCGTTTGTATGGCAGCTATATAATATAGTCGTCCGATCTGGCTCGTTCCGACTTATGCACGAGTGAGAGTATATAGAAGACTATCTGCAAAGTTTCATTCAGATAGCTTCAACACTGGTTCGCGTATAATCGGACAGACGGACATGGCTAGATCGACTCGGCTGTTGATGCTGATCAAGAATATATATACTTTATAGGGTCGGAAATGCCTCCATCACTGCGTTGCAAACTTCAGACTGAAATTATAATACCCTGCAAGGGTTTTAAAAAAAAAGAAGCAATTATGTCTACATACCATGATGAACCAATCCAAGGAGGTCATACTGGTATTCCTAAAACCTTGGCCAAGGTCAAAAGACATTACTTTTGGAAAGGTATGACTCAATATATTACAGAGTACACACGAAAAGGTTTAAAATGCCAAAAAGCGAAGATAACCACGCATACAAAGACCCCATTAACTATTACTGAAACACCACAAAAAGCTTTCGACAGGGTAATAGTGGACACGATCGGTCCACTGCCTAAGTCTGAACAAGGGAATGAATACGCAGTTTCTTTAATCTGCGATTTAACAAAATACCTTGTGGCCATACTAATTCCAAATAGAACTGCAAAAACAATAGCCAAAGCTATATTTGAAGATTTTATTCTGAAGTACGTTCCAATGAAGACGTTTATTACGGACATGGGAATAGAATATAAATATTCAATAATTGAAGATTTATGTAAAAATTTAAATATCAAAAACATAAATTCTACTGCACACCATCACCAGGCTGTCGGAACAGTGGACCGAAGCCACAGAACACTTAACGAGTTCATACGCTCATACATCTCTGTTAATAAAACAGATTGGAATGTATGGCTACAATACTTCGTATACTGCTTTAACACAACCCCCTCTATAGCACATACTTATTGTCCATATGAGCTAGTATTTGGTAAAACAAGTAATTTACCGAAGCATTTTAATAGCATAGATAGCGTAGAAGCACTATATAATATTGATGACTATGCTAAGGAGAGTAAATATAGATTAGAGGTAGCATATAAAAGAGCTAGAGTTATGTTAGAAGCAAATAAGAATAGAAATAAAATACTATATGATCAGAAAGTAAGGAATATAGATATATCAGTAGGAGATCAAGTTTTACTAAAAAACGAGACAGGTCATAAGTTAGATCCTAAATACACAGGTCCATATAAAGTAACGGAAATAGGAGATAGAGATAACATAGTAATAACAAATAATAAAAATAAGAAACAAACAGTTCATAAGGATAGATTTAAAATCTTTATTTCATAAATTATACTTAGTATGGCCATACATAGATACATAAATACATATATACACATATTCTTTAAGTAATTTCATTTTCTTTGATTCTAATAAAAAAACTAAAAAAAAACAAATAAAAAAAAACTAAAAAAAAAATAATAATAAAATAATAAAGAAAGTAAAAAACAAAAATGTATTAATTAAAAATTATTATTATAAATATAACTTCATTATATTACGTTATTTTTCAAAATGAGGGAGATGTAGTATGCACGTATATTGAATACCCACTGTACCGAGAGCACTTATGGGGTACGCACTGTAACACTTTGTTGCAGTGTTTACATATTTCAAAGTCCCGGTCATAAACCCTAAGTGGCCGAAATATGAACCGATCGCTATGGCTTAGCCCGCACACAGAAAGTGCTAGCGTCGGCATAATTGTAACAAACGGACAGCATGTGCATATCCCTCGCGCCTTCACTTGAGAGGGCATAGCCAATGTATATAAGTACATTCATACATATATAAGTATATAACTACATAGCCGTCTCTCTGCCGCCGTCTGCGGGCAGCGCAGCTACGAGACTTAGCCTTAATTAGACTTAAAGAATAATGTAAGAATAAGAATGAATCCGATCGTTGGAGCGGCACCATTGCTGCTCCAATTAAATAAAAGAAGAATCAAAACTTCATGCAAACTAAGAAAAAACTATCTTTACTTCATTTGGGATTTGAGGCACATCAAAGACCACTCGTTGCCATTCGGCAACCCATGTGACATGTGCTCGGGAAAAATCAAGGTGTTGTGCTTTACGAGCTGGGTTAAGGGGCGGTTTTTTTTTTAACTTTTAGTTTTTTTAGATGTTTAGCATTTTAAATAACTCGTCGAATAGTTGTAGTTGATTTTTCCTTTATCATTCCCAAAGAGTCGTGCGAATTGTATGCTTTTCTAAGTATAAGTCGCTTTTCCGCACATGTAAGTACTCTGTTCGTCCGGCCTTTCATGTTTTTTTCCATATTTAGCTGTATTTTTAAAAAATGCGAATATAACGTTTCGGCTCCTCTGAATATTTTTTGAAATTTTTGAAATTGAAATGCCAGCGTCATTAAAGGCTATATTTTATCCTTTTCCTCATTGTAAAAATAGCTTGTAATAATAATAAAAGTTAAACACAAAAGTTCTTTCATTCGCGCGTGCTTAAAAGTGCAAAAATATTTCCAAAATATTTGGCTGTCAAAATACTTGTGCCACGCAAAAAGCCGTTGTCTGCATGCATTCTTATCAGCAGAAAGAGAATGCAAGGTAAATAAAACTAAATTCGTTGTTTTGCGCCTCATTTTCGCACTATTATTTGATGGTAGAGTGGAGGGAGAAACCACAAAATTCCGCGATCTCGAGTTTGCAACAACCAAGCAAAGCACTTGCCACTCTGTCTGGCCCATGTTAGAATGGTGTTTTTTTTTGCCTGGCTTTTACCATTAATCTCGTTGCAACGCCTGCCTTAAGGTGTTCTCTGGAAATAGTTCACCTGTCTTGTATAAACGGAAAACTGAATTTTTTCTACGAATTCTCAAAACTGACTTTTAACCATTATTAAGGTTGACATTTGTTGAGTGTTGTTTTGGGTTTTACTAAAGGTATTCTCTGCACCCCTAATACTACTTTTAAAGGGTCGGCAAACATTTTTTTTTTAGTTTTAAAGGGTGGGCAAACGATATTTTTTAGGTTTATGTGGTGGGCACACGTTTCTTTTTTAAATATTTATTTTCAAAGGGTGGGCACACGAAAATATTTAGTTTTAAGAGGTGGGCACACGTTTTTATTTAAAAATATTAATTTTGAAAGGGTGGGCACATATTAATATTAAGTTTTAAGACGTGGGCACACGTTTCTTTTTTAAATATTTATTTTTAAAAGGTGGGAAAACGAAATTTTTCTAGTTTTAAGAAATGGGCACACGTTATTAGTCAAAAATATTTATTTTTAAAGGGTGGGCAAACGATTTTATTTAGTTGTAAGAGGTGGGCAAACGTTTTTTGTTAAAAATATTTATTTTTAAAGGGTGGGCAAACGATAATTTTTAATTGTAAAGGGTGGGTTAACGATTTTATTTAGTTTTAAGAGGTGGGCAAACGTTTTTTGTTAAAAATATTTTGTTTTATGAGATGGGCAGTAGTTTGTTTCTTTGGAAAAACAAAGAAAATGTTTAAAGCTCCATTTATTTTTAAATTTTAATTTTTTCAAAACTCTAAAGGGTGGGCAAACGATGTTATTACGATTTCCAAAAAAAAAAAAAATGTTGAGAAATGTCAACTTTTTGATTTTCGAAAATTTTTGAAAATTACCGAAGATTTATATAGTCGAAACTGGACGTGGGCAAAAAAAAGTAAAGGGTGGGCAACCGATGGACAAACGATTCCAGCTTTCAAATTTCGAAAAAAAAATTCGGAACCCAGCTTCTTTAAGCTGTTTAATATTCGTAATTGTAAATAGTTACTGTCAATAAGCTGTCATAAACGTTTTATAACACGGTGCGACAAAATTCGACTTTTTTTGTGCGTTCTGGATGAATGAACACTTTTCTTATAGATTTTTGCACGCTGAATCCGACTCTATAAGCAGAATTTGTCTATCACGTCAGGTTTTTGCAAAAAAACGCGTTAAAAGTTCCAAAAATGTGTTTTTAGCTTAGCCAGAACGCACAAAAAAAGTCGAATTTTGTCGCACCGTGTTATAAAACGTTTATGACAGCTTATTGACAGTAACTATTTACAATTACGAATATTAAACAGCTTAAAGAAGCTGGGTTCCGAATTCTGCTTATAGAGTCGGATTTAGCGTGCAAAAATCTATAAGAAAAGTGTTCGTTCATTCAGAACGCAAAAATCGTGTCGCACTGTGTAATTAGTCATTAATTATGCAGTCGCAAGACTACATACTATGTATGAAACCTGCTTATCAAAAATTGATGCAAACACTAAAAATAAATTAAATAAGTTAATTTGTATCTATTTATTTCAGAGAAACACAGTTACTGAAGATATTTGAAGGTGTAATTACAACCCTTGAAGGAAAACTTGATCGTATTGATAGTCTCGATAAATCTGTTGATATAATAATACAACACATTGAAGTATTGCAAAATCGAATGATCAATAATATGGTGAAAACTGATTTAATCCTATCGCAGCTGCATAATATAGAGTCCGGCATTGCTAATGGCTTACCTGACCTGAAATTACCTCACATGGATGTCAGTTCAAAATCTAAACAAAATTCGTCAAACTTACTTGAAGAACAACTAAGAAAGTTAGATCTTAAAGTATCTGGTATTGATACTAAGCTAGAGGGTCTTAAAGTCCAAATAGATAGTAACTTCTTACAAGTTGAAGAGTTATATGGTGAAGCTAGTGAAAAAAAGCCAGTCACTATAAACGTAAATGAAATTTCTAAAGCCTTAAACACTGAGGCTATGACACTTATGTCATCCGAATTAAGTGAACTTAAACATACAACAGAACATATAGATAAAAAGTTACAGTTTCACATTAATATTGTGTCAGAAAGTATTGGAAGAATAATGCGTATGATACACGATATTCATTTTGCCGTAGTTGACAATCACGAGCAATTTAGCACACTTAATATAACAACAACGTCGCAGCCTCCGGTTAAATCAAGCAAACTTGATGCTCTTGTCAAGCAAATAAGACCAATGGTTTTAGTGTCAGAAAAAATGGACGAAGTTTGGGATGTCGTGGTCGGCACAAAATCGACTGTGGAGAACCTTCTTCCTAAGTCCGACGCGCTTCTTACACAAACTCAACGCCAAGAACGCGCAATAGATGAAATTCATCAGGATCTTAAAACAACAACCAATCTGATCATCAACAATTTAGATATGGTTGAAAAGCGTTTGAAAAAAAAGGAAAATGATGAACAAATAATAGCTGAGTTGTCTGAGCCTCAATTCTCAGATCACTTTGATGAATATGAATCAAATAAGTATATAAAGCTAAATATAATTCATTATTAGTTTATCTAACCAATTCATTTTTTAAGCCACTCTGTCATCGATAAAACCTTAAAAGAGACGACGTTAAATGCATCTGGGTCATATTCATATGTTCAACCGTCCACAGTGAACAATGTTTCACCAACACTTTTTACTTCGACTTCTGAAGATGACATAATGGATCCATTACGATCAACATCTTATAATACCAATACATCGAACACTCAAAGAGCTTTAATTAATGGATCATATACTGCTGGGGGCTATCAAACAACAGCGAAATCCGTAATTCGAAAAGATGGAATTATTTTTCCAAGTATAAAAAATAAGCCATCTATTATTAATAATTCGATTAGCAGTGACATTATTGCTTTAAAGGATATCAAAGTAAGTTGAAATTAAATATATGAAAACCAAAACAAAAATAATCTTATTGGTTTCTTTTAATATATATATGGTGTTTGAGACAAATTATTTATATACATGACACTTTTAAAAAGTTTTCAATTTATTTACAAAAGTTTTTGTCCACGCCAAAAAGCGTGGGGCAGTGTGGCCCCGCTTGCGCCTACAAAAATGTCCCGTTCGTCCTCCCTCTCGTTTCGAACGTCCACAGAGCTTTCAATCCGCTCTCTCAAGCTAGGCTTGAGTTCTTTTGTGTAAAGACATATTCGACGTATGTAACCCCGAAATAAGTTATACGTATTTTATCGAATACTTTAATATTAATCACACGATAATATAAGTTTAAATTACATTATTGCTGCCGGTCTTACAGTTAGGTTTGCGAAACTCAGTTCGTCAAACTTCTCTGTATGATTCACAGTAGCGCCTATAGAACAAAAGCCGTTGCAAAAATAAAAAAGTCGATGTCGCAAAAACGATTAACCATACTTAATCGACATGGAATTTCCCAAGGAATATTAATCTACAATAAATCTAAAATTAAATTTTAGGTTTTTTTTTGTAGATGATATGAGCATTCAAAGTTAAAAAATATTTCCATTTTTGCATTATAGGTGAACAAAATTGAAAATTGGAGGACTTTCAGGTAGCATTACCCGAAATTTAGATTACTTCTCGTCATGTTTTTTCTTTAAACGATATATACATTCATAACCTATAAAATAAGCTTGCACAGATAAATCGCTACCTGCCAGGTGTCAATTTTTTCACTTTTTTCTGGCTAAAGTAGTCTATATCTTCTGAAGCCGATGAAAGCCACCGAGTACACTATAACTACGGCTTTTGTGGATATTTTTTGGACCAAAATCAACTTTCATCGGCTGCGTCACGCTGCGTCTGCGGAAATGCAACGGCATAAACCAAAGCAATTCAGGGGTAAAATATACAAAAATACCAAAAACTCTGGTCTTACTTAAGCGAAAAACGCTTACTAGGGTTAAATTTTTGAATTTGTTCATGTATTTTTTTTTTTTTTGTATTGAATGAAAAATCTTTCCCTTACATTGGTTTCTCAACCAAAAATTATTTTAAAAAAACTAAAATATTTTTTTTTTTGCATTCAAAATATTTTTATTTAAGCAAATACGTAAAAATAAAGATAAAAAATTAAATAAAAAATATTTTTTAAAAATTGTCTTCATAGAAAAGAATATATTTTTCCACTTTAATACCCTATAAAAAGGTGAATGGGTGGGCGTTGCACATTATCCAATACATATGTAAATTTTACAAAAATTATCTGCCAGTTGCCGTTTAAATTATTTGAATATCTTATTTGATTCAAAAGTTATGATTTTTGCAACGTAAAATGAGAAAAAGTCGCTACTGTGTGATTATCGTCTAAATCCAAGTCCGATTTATCCGAAACTACGGCAGCATATAATAAATATAAAACTGCCAAATTTACCTTATGTATATATTCAAACCTATAAAACTAAAATATAAGTTAAACACGATGGTTTTCATTATTTAAAAAAATAATATATTATTGGACTCTTGGTCCGTATTTATTTGCACAAAAATTTGAACTGAATTATGTTTACAGAAATTGACATACCCAATAACTTTGTCGCTGCCTCTGCCAACGTCGGAGCTTTGCCATTGTCTTTGCTGCAGCAAGAAGTGGATCAGACGCTGCAGTCAGCACCTTCTGGGAGCTATTGACCGAAGCCGGGAAGTTGCCCTTGCACTTTTACTTGCTGTTGCAATGCCGGATGCGCGTGACCAACTTCGGTTGCAAATTCGTTTTGTGTTAACTTCCCACCTTTAAAATCGAGTATCCACGCTCGTTGCGGTCATTGATCTCGTTATCGGATCTACTTTGTTGATGTGCAGTACTTTGACCCATTTAATCAAGAAGTGGATTGCTATTGCTGCAAGTCCCGTGATTATTATGAAACTTATTAAAAAATCGGCTGTATGCGAAGTGGTTTTCAAGAGTTCCAAGGTCTTCGTATTGTTGCTGTTTATCTCTTTGACCAATTCTAGTAATAGCTTTTCTTCTAAAGTTTCTAATGGTCATCTCAGTTTGGAGAATGGCTGGCATCGGGTGATAGTGCATCGTGTCTTTGTTGGTGAAGGTCCATCAATATAATTCGTAGAATTGCTGAAGTTGATAACAAAGGTTCCGTTGAGACTTGTGGATGTCCCGTTTATTTCTACGTTGCCGGAGAATTTGTTGAGTAGAATTACACCAGGTGCGAGTTCATATCAGGGACCGTAAATAATTATTATGAGTTTCAAAAAATTGAAGCCCAAAACAGTCTCAAAAAAAATGGAAAAAATTGTCATAAGTTAAATTTTCAAAAACAAGATAAATGTTTTTTTTTTTTCAATTTTTATGAAAAAAATTGATTTTGAATAATTAAAATTAATTTTAATAATAAAAAATTAGTAATAATTATTAAATATCAATTTCTATATAAAAATTACTCAATAACTTTTATTTTCAATTTTTATTATATAAATTGAAAAATAAAAATGATTCGATAACTTTTATTTTAAAAATTGAAAATAAAGAAATATTGGATCTGGCTTCTACGGATCAAATGATATATAGATTCAATCTTTCTTTTCAATTTGGTAGGCAAGAGGAATTAATTATGTCTATCATATTTCTATGTTTACAAATGGTTATCTCATTATAATTACTACATTTTGAAATTTTTGCAAAAAGTTTTCCCTTACATTTGATTAGATTTTCGTTCTGAATTTTTTTAACATATTGACCAATTTTTATTAGTTTGATTAAAAGTTCTTCACAAAGGTTGGTGTCGGTTATAAAAATTTTAATAATGTAAATAAGTGTTGGCCCATTGCTTGCTTCTTACTTCTCCTATTTTCATGGCTTCTTTAAAATTAGTGTATGGTAACTGGTCTTGATCTAAAGTTTTTATAAATTCATTTACCTCTTCATCTCCTAATATCTGTGTGTTACTTAGGAGCTTTCGCCCATTGTATTGTGTGGTTTAGGTTAACGATTTCTTCTTTAAGTATTTTAATTTGAAACATTAATGTATTGCTAGTGTCTCTTTGAGGGTTTCCTCCGTATTTTAAGCTATTTATTAAATTTGTATTGGCTTGGGTGATATTGTTTATTTTTTCTTCGATGCGTCTGTTTAGAATAACTTGATTGTTGCTGTTGGTTAATGCTGAATTTATCATTTCTTGAACTATTTCGAAATCTCTACTGTTAGGCGCTGCCTAACAAATCAATATGTCTTTTCCTTTTACTCCTAATCTTAAGGTTATAAATTACATTTTTTGTAATTCTTATCTCTTCAGTTATAAATGGCCGTATGTCTTTAGTTGGTAGTTATCAGTGTAATTAATTTTTTCAAAAGTTTTTTCATATTCTTCTATGTCAATAATATGAATTAATCTGAAGGTTCCCGTTTGAACCTTAGCCAGTCCGGTAACTAAAGTCACAATATTGGATTTCGTGTAGTCAGTTATTTGAACATCAGCAGCGCACACAGCGAAAGGGTTCTGTAAATATAATTCAATTTCGAATATGTTGTTTGTAAATAATTCTTCCACTCTTTGTTAGTACTGTGGTATTTCTGTCTTCTTTTACAATTTCTTTTTATATCTGGTGGAGAGTTTTGTACCTAGTCTTTTATTATTTTGAACAAATATCTCATCTCATGGGGAATATTTTTTTATTTGATCTCTTTTTTTGTTATGGCATGTTAGGCCTTTTTCCTGAGTGTTTGTAATTTTCTCTGTGATTTGTTGTCTCTCTGTTTGTTGTAGTCTAGGGTTGAGTGCTACCTTTCTTCCAAAAAATAAGTCAACTGATTTTTTGTTAGTGGTTGAGTGTATTGAATAAATATATTTGACAACTGATCTGTCTATAAGATCTTTTAACGATGCGTGTACTTTTTCTGATTTTTGGCAACGAATAATTTCGGACAGTGTTGAATGGAAGCGTTCGATTTGGCTGTTTGCTGAGCTGTTATATGGGGGTGCTTTGTAAACTTCGATAATAAATTGATCTTGTAGCATCCGCATTACGGGTGCCGAACCAAGTGCTTTCTTATTATCTATGACTACCATTTCTGGGATACCAAAATCGATTAATAATAAAATAAAATATAATAATAAAATAAGGGTTCCTTTCTGTCCTGAGTTGCTCGAGATTTGCCTATCCAAGCTTGTGCAAATTTTGAAAATTTATCTATTGCAGTCAAAACAACTTGTTTGCAAGTAAGGTAAAAATCGTGGTATTGGTGTTTTTTGTAACTCTGGTTTGTTGGGGTGTCTTTTGTATTTCTGTTCTTTACAAATTTGACATTCTTTTACAATTTTTATTATTTTAGCCCTCATCTGAGAAAGTAAACTTAGTTTAGTAATTGTTTTTTGTTTTCATTGCTACTTCTATGTGCTCTTCTATGCTCTGATATGAAAACGCAATTTTCCTGATCAGTTTCGACTTTTAAATACCTAATTAGTTTGCTTTGTCTGGTTTTATAATTATTGAAAAGTGGGTAGATTCCCTGAAGTTGACCTAAAGTTTTTTCGTCTGTATGAATACCGTCATTGGCAGAAGGGTTGAGTCTATCCTATAAAATTTTGAATAAGATTTTTGCATTAAAGATTGGTTCTGTAATAATGTGTCTATGTTATGTGGGAAAAACAAGTTCGAATTTATAGGAGGGTGTCTTTCCTAAATATAATAAAATTTGATTTTTAAAAACATTTACTTGTTCTTCTGCCATTGGTATAAGTCTTTTAGGAGAACTAGGGTTGCTGTGAATAGAGCCGTTAATATGTTTATTTCCCCTCGCGTTTGAATGGGCAGCCTACTCAGAGCATCGGCAACAACGTTTGCCTTGCCGGGTTTGGGAATCAGTTTATGGTTGTACTCCTCTTGAATAGCTTTCCATCTCTTCATCTGATCGTTACGGCGTTTCGGGTAAGTTGGGTGTGTGAGAGATTCATGGTCTGTGAATATTTTCACTTTGGTCGGACCGTACAGAAAATTTCTCAGAGTCTGAATTGACCAGATTATAGCTAGCATTTTCTTTTTGTTAGGAGCATAGCTTTCTTCTGCTTTACTTAGAGTTCTAGAAATAAACATTATAGGTTTGTCTTCTTGGGCCAATACGGCACCAATAGCATAGTCTGAGGAAATTCTTTATTGTAGTCTGGATATGATAACATTACCTCTTCGTAGGCGAGAGTTTGTTTTAATTTTCTAAATGTTTCCCTTGCGTCTTTGTCTTGTTCGATCAGAGTTATGCTTGAGGTATTTTTTGAGATACGGCCTCGGCCCTTTTCCCCGCTTAAAAGGGTTTTTCTTAATTCCGGTATCTGCTACTAAAAATCTTAAAAATTCCACTTATTTCTTAAAAAATTCGCATTTATCTAACTGAATTCTCATGTTTGCGTCTTCAAGAATTTTGAATATAATTTCTATGTCATTTAGATTGTAAGTTAAGTGTAAGCCATGTAAGTTAAGTGCAAGCAACAGACGGGCATGTCAGTGCCGTTTTGTGGTCTTTTATAGAATGTTCTTTATTTGGTAAAAATGTTGCAGCTTAGCCTAAGTACATAATAAAGGCTGGCGACTGCGCTGCCGTTGGCAGCGGCAGAAGAACAGCCGTATATATATTTATGTTATATACTGAGAGAGTGGTATGCGCATATATGTATTGCACGCGGTCAGCGTGGGAACGCTGACTAAGCGTGAAGCATAAGTGGGTGATCATATGTCACGCTCACTTGAGTTTATTTGTTTACGCAATGCAACTAAGAGTTGCTGTTTACTTATGGGTACAGTGTACCATCGATATATGCACATACTACACCTCCCTTTTTTTTAAATAGCGTAATGAAATAAAGTTCTTTTGCATGAAAAATTTTTTTTTTGTGTTTTTTTATTTATTTATTTTTTTTTTATATTTCTTATGTACAGTCGAGTCCCGATAATTCGAAATGGCAAGGAGATCACTTTTTTTACGAATTAGACGGGAATTCGATTTACCGAGATTTCTATTTAACAGGGCTCAATAATGAAAAAGTCGAATAAACGGGGTTATTACATTTCACATCATGTTTACATATGTATTTAACTTTATTAAAACTAAACAAACATTATAAGTATGTACATTCATTTGTACGTTTTTCAAATTAAAGGAAAATTAAACAACAAAATAAAATTATAACAAAAAAAAAATAAACAATTAAATTAACGTCTAATGCGTACGTTTTCGAGACATTTTCACAGAACGATGTTACTCTCCGAAAAAAATCAGCAAACTAAACGAAAACAGCGAGAGAAACACAAAAGGCGGCATAGCTGTCTGCAAAATCTAACGGTGCTTTAACTTCAAAAAATTTCGCATCGCATTACGATTTATAAGAGGTTACGAAACAAAATTACGATTTATAAGAGGTTCAATATTCTTTGCGTTGCGCCAAATACTACGAATTAGCGAGGGGACCAAAATGTATGGAATTTTTACGAATTAATGAGTTTTTCTCAAGGGGACAGAACCTTTTACGAATTATCGCGATTTTCGATTTACCGGGGTACGAATTATCGGGATTCGACTGTACTTATATCTGTATATCTTAAATTAATTTTCAAATAAATTAAAAATGATTTATGATATAGAATTTTTTGTGAACAAACGAAAATTGTAAATTTTTGTATTTGTAAAAATTCGATTATATTTATGTCTTTGTTTTTTTTTTTATTATTTTGGCTGATCAGGCCGTTATTTAAGTTTTATTATGAAGGTTTTGGCAGTTGTTGCCTTGTTTTTAATTCTAATTGTGCTTTTTTAGCCTATCTTTATGTACTACTTGTTGTTTCGTACTTTCTATTTTAATAGTTATGTTGTCATTTATTCCTATGTCTACTACGTCATAAGGACCTTCGTATCTATTATCTAACTTATGACCTGTTTCATTTCTAAGTAACACTTTATCTCCTATTTTTAATTCGAAATTATTTGTATTCCTATCATATCTTAATTTTCGATCTGCTTTTGCTTTTTCTAGCATTCCTCTAGCTCTATTGTACGACATTTCTAGTCTGCATTAAGTTCTTTAGAGTAGTCGTCTAAGTTGTATATTGGGTCTATTTTGTTTATCTTACTGAAATCTTTGAATTGACTGGGTAGTCTGCCAAATACTAGTTCGTATGGGCAGTAGTCGTGGTTTATTGAGGGTGTTGTATTGAAACAGTAAGTGAAATATGGTAACCAAATATCCCAATCACTTTTGTCAACCGATATGTATGAACGTATATATTCATTGAAAGTTCGGTGGCTTCTTTATATTGTTCCTAAAGTTTGATGGTGGTGGGCGCTAGATGTTAGATTTTCTATATGCATGTATTTATATAATTCGTTCATAAGTGAATTTTTGTATTCTGTACCTTGATCCGTAATAAACGTCTTCATTGGACCGTACTTCAGTACAAATGATTCAAATATAGCCTTTGCAACTGTTTTAGCACTTTTATTCGGTGTTGGAATAGTGACTAAAAACTTGGTTAGATCGCATATGATTGTAACTGCATACTCATTTCCGTCTTCCGATTTCGGTAGTGGACCAATGGTATCAATTAAAACAGTATCAAATGCTGTTGCTGGCTTTGGCGTTAACGCTAATGGGGTCTTCGTATGTGTTGTAATTTTAGCTTGTTGGCATTTCAAACAAGTCTTTACATACTTTGATATTGTCTTGGTCATTTGGGGCCAATAATAAAATCTTTTGATTTTTGACTGGGTTCGCGAAATACCAGTGTGGCCTCCTTCTATAGGATCATCATGGAATTTTGTCAAAATTTCTTTAATCTGAGCTTTGTCATTTTTGTCTATGATCATCACCTTTTGTTGAATAGCTAGTTCTACTTTTTCGAGTACTCGGTTGCCCTTTATTTGAAATTCATTTAGTGATACAAATTCGAATATTTGTTCACTTGGTGATATTCGCATTTTTGTTATTTTATGCATTCCGGCTTTTGAAATAAGCCTTTGAAAGAATTGATTTAGATCAAATGTTTCATTAGAATACAAGTCATTTACATCAAAGCGTGAAACGATTGTTTTTCCTCGTTATGATAAACACTTGTGTGTGTTTATCTATTTTGATTAAAACATGTTTCTTTGTGTCATTAGTATTAACAACTTCATAGACTTTGGGCTTTTCTATCTTTTGCTCTTTTTCTTCTTGTATTTCGACTATTGCTTCTTCTTTGCAGGAATTTTCCTGTTTAGCTTTTGATCTGGTAGTGACTTTTAATATTTCTCGGTTCATTGTTTTGAGGTCTTTTATCGTTATACGAGACAAGGCGTCTGCAATATAGTTACCTTTCCCCTTAAGGTATTCTACAGTAAAGTCATACTCTTCTAAATCCAGCCTCATACGAGTTATTGCATTATTATTGCATTCTGCTGTCCATTCGAATTTGACATTCTTTTTATTAAGCCTCGTTAAGTGGCGTGAATGGTTCGAAAAATTTTTAATGAAACGTCTGTAATAATTACAGAAGGCTACGAAACGTCTAGCACTGTCTGCATCTGTTGGTATAGGATATTTTTTTATAAATTCATATTTGGTGTCATCTGGGAGTATACCTTTATCGGTACATTTGTGACCCAAATATGTGACTTCTTTCATAAAGAAAGAACATTTCGCAGGATGTAGTTTAAAATTATGTTGTCTACATAGCTCGAACACATTGGTCAAATTTTTGAGCATATGTTTTTCTGAACAACCTATTACTACTAAATCATCCATTTATAGAAATGCTTGCGATGGTTCAAGACCAGAGAATGCAAGTGTCATCATACGTTGGAAAGAGTTTGGTGCTACTTTCAGTCCGTATGGTAGTCGCGTGAAGCGACTTTTCTTCTAGTTCTATCTGGTGGAATACCGACATTAGGTCGAGACATGAAAAATAGTTTGCTCTTCCTAATTGATCAAGAATATCTTCTATTCTTGGAAGTGGAAATTTATCTGATAATAGTTTCTTATTTATTTGACGAGTCAATTGCTAATCGCCATCTTTTTTCCGTCGAATTCGGAAGTGGTTTCTTTGGAACCAAAAGTAATGGACTATTATATTCAGACATTGATGGTTCAACTATTCCGTCATCTATTAATTTTTTACCTGTCTAGCGATTTCTGGTTTTTGGCTATCTGTCATGCGATAGTTTTTTATATAGACTGGTGTTTTTTCCCCTAATCTAAGTTTCTGTTTGTAAAAATTGTTAGCTGATATTGGTTCTGTTTCTAGACCAAAAATATCGCTAAATTCGGTGCATAACTTAGTTAGTACATTATTGAATTGTTCAGGGAATCTTAACTGTTTTAAGATTTCTTCGGTTCTATTTTCCTTTTCTACTTGTGTTGTACAAATGTCATAGTCTTCCATTGATTCGCATTTGATCTTTGCGCCGTCTATTATGGCGTCTTTATTATTTGTATTTATAATGCGAATCAATGCGTTTTTGCATTTTTTCTTCGCTTTTACTGAAGATATTAATGTCGTCAATGTAGACGAAACACCTAACTCCTATATGATCTCTAAGAATGTAATCTAGCGCTCGTTGGAAAATAGAAGGGGCACTTTTGAGTCCAAACGGGAGTCTGTTAAAATCATATTTGCCTTGATTTACTGAAAATGCAGTTTTTTCTATGCCTTATTGTCTGAGTGGGATTTACAAAAAAATAGATTTTGTCCTAACTGTGCCAGTACATTGTTAATATCTGGTAAAGGGTATCTGTCTGGAATTGTGACCAAGTTAAGCTTCCTAAAGTCGATTACCATTCTGTGCTTTTTCTGTCCGGAGGCATCCATTTTTTTCGGTACAATCCATATTGGAGAATTATACGGGGACCTTGAACGTCTTTTAACGCCATTTTCGAGTAGCTCTTGTATTTGCTTCTGAACTTCTGGCCTTAGAGCTTCTGGGTATGGGTAGTGCCTCGAGTTAATTGGACTTTCGTTCGTACTTCTTATAGTGGCTTTTACTTTGGTAGTGTATGCCAGTTTCTCGTCTGGGTCGCCAAATAAGTTTGGAAATTTTTAGGAAATAATTTTTAAATTTTCCTTTTGCGTTTCTGTTGTATGTTCTTTTCGAATATCTAATTTGTTGGCTTCAGGAGAAGCTTTCTGTTTTATTTTTATTCTACGTTTGTTTTTAATTTAATGTATTTGAGCGTTGATTTCGCGAAGTGTATCATTTCCTTTAATAGCATCGAAAGATTGTAACGAGGGTAGTAAAAAGAATTTAACATATGTCTGTATCTTTTAAATCAAATGGGTTGGCAATTGTGTGGTGTGTGATTTGAATATCTTCGGCTATGGAGCTAACATAAAAAGATTTATTATTTTTGATTGTTTTTTTTACTAGTCGCGGTTGAATGTAATTTTTATTAGAGCCGGTATCTATTCAAATTTTGATCATCTCTCCATTACCGATTTTACATTGAAAGTAGGGCAATGAAGATGATTCTACTCTAAACAAGAAAGGAAGCTAACTTCGGCACTCCGAAGTTTGTATACCCTTGCTAATTTTAATTGCATTATTTATAATCTAACGATATCTTTTTTTAAATTGAATAACTTTCAACATAATTTTATTTTTACAGTTTTACCTTATTTACATTTTTACATGTCAAGTAAAATGTAATTTACGTCCACATTTACCGATCGTTTGTAGGGCAGCTATATGATATAGTCGTCCGATTTTTATGAAACTTAAAACAAAATTCTTAAATGCTTGTATCCCAAAGTAGAAGAAGTTATGTTGAAAACTGACAAAGCTATACTTTTTTTTCTGAAAATATCGCGACCGTTCCTATAGCAGCTATATGATATAGTTGTCCGATCTTTATAAAATTAAATGTAAAAATCTGGAGCAATATATAAAGCTTATAACCGAGAGTTGATCAAGATATTTAAAAAAACAGTAAAGTTATGATTTTTTTTTCAACAAATTTACGGATCGTTTGTATGGCAGCTATATGATATAGTAGTCCGTTCCGACTTATGTACGAGTGAGAGTATATAGAAGACTATCTGCAAAGTTTCATTTATATAGCTTAAAAACTGAGGGACTAGTTTGCGTAGAAAGGGCATGGCTAGATCGACTCGGCTGTTGATGCTGATCAAGAATATATACACTTTATAGGGTCGAAGATGACTCCTTCACTGCGTTGCAAACTTCTGACTAAAATTATAATACCCTGCAAGGGTATAAAAATGAAGGCCAGTATATTCGATTTCCTCTGTTTCTTCTTCGAAATCTGGAATTTCCGCATGGTATTCGGCTGTTGTCTCGTCAGTTTTCGTTAATTGGTCGGTATTTTCTGTTGGGTGTTCTTGTTCAGTGCTATAATGAAAATTTCTTTGTCTTTTATCTACCGGTCCGCTAGACATTTGAGGTGGTGGTCGTTTTCCCTGCAGTCCATTATTTGGTCTGTTCATATAATTTACTAGTCTCGTCTGTAAACTTTTAGCTATATCCATAGGTTCTGGCTTAGGCTGTGGCTTTGGAGCCAATGGACGTTGTAGTTGTATTGCTGGGTAAGCAGAATATTGTTGATGATGTCCATAAATTGCATTTGCTGCTGTGGAAAATAGTGTGTCGTTTTCGGGGTCTGTGGAACGTGAGCTAAATGTGGGATAAATGCTTGCTGGTTGCTGTACGAATTTTTTTTGTAAGGCGGGTCCTCTAGCAGGTCCTTTAAATTTTATCGAATTGCTTTGATAATTATTGGCGTAATTGGTTCTGAATTTTTGATTTTGAAGCCTTGTCTCTGTAAGACTTGGCGAGAATATCAATTGATTCTCTTCCCATTTCCATGCATGCCATTTTGTTCAAGATAAGTGATAAGTGGGTATAGACCTGTTGGTAGAAATCTGCTGTGGTTTGATTACCCTGCACTAATGAAGTCATTTGGTATTCTAATGTTGTAACATCTCGTTTGTCAGCGTAGTGAGCGGTTAAACATTTGGCGATTGCTGTCCAGTTTAGTGGTGTTGTATGATTCTAAAACTGAGTCTGCATTGCCTACTATTTTGTTTCTAATAACATTTAAAATGCCATACTACCTTTTGAATCCTTTTGTTAATGAATATATTTTTATTATTCTCTTTATGCTCTTCCTCCAAGAGCTAAATTCCCCTGCTTGGCCAGAAAATTCCCTAAGTCCTTTTACTATGTCTGGAACTCTGTCAAATTCACTCATATTGTTTGCATTAGCATTATAGGTTTGATCGAGTAGCGGCACTGAATCTGGGCTTAATTTTTTAAGATTTTTTAAGATTCTCTCTACTATTTCTTGTATTTGGGCTTGCATGTTACCTAAATTTGCTGGGGCTGGTTTACTTCAGGGGCTTGTACTCCATTTTTGTAACTTAAAAAATATTTTTTGTATGCGTAGAGGTGTGTAGGGTTGTGCGTAAAATATGAATTCTTGGATGAATAATATTTTTAGATTGGGTTTGTTTTGAGTGTTTGTTTGCCTTGTTTTAGCTTTTTAATTTTTGTTTAAGAATTTCTTTTGGGTATGTTTCACTTTTGTGATTTCTTATTTTGTTTGTGGTTTGTAATTAAAAGTTAGCTTACAGTAAAATAAAATACATCCTGAACCGGCCAGTTGGTAGTAGTCCTTTTTGCTCCTTGCTTCTGGGGTACCTTTTCCTGACACTCCCGTCCAGTTGTCTACGGCGAAAGCCTGCAGTCTGATGTGAGTCCTTTTCTTGGCGGGTCGTCCAGCAGTGTTGCCTATGGGGTGTACTTGTAGGTAGTTTTTGTATTCGCGACTTATATTTAGGATCGGTGGAACCCGGCTAGCCTATAGGGTGCACTTACGAGTGTTACTTTGATTCGATACCAAGGATATTTCCGCGGACAGGACCCTTTAACGTTGGGCGCCAGTTAAACACGATGGCTTTTATTATAAAAATAATATTTTATTGGACTCTTGGTCCGTATTTATTTGCAAAGAAATTGGAACTAAATTGTGTTCACAGAAATTGCCATATTTAAACCCAATAACTTTGTCGCTGTCTCTGCCAACGTCGGAGCTTTGCCGTTGTCTTCGCTGCAGCGGGAAGTGGATCAGACGCTGCAGTCAGCACCTTCTGGGAGCTATTGACCGAAGCCGGGAAGTTGCCCTTGCACTTTTACTTGCTGCTGCAATGCCGGATGCGCGTGGCCAACTTCGGTTGCGAATACGTTTTGTGTAAACTTATATATTACGAGACTACATAACTACAAAATATACAGTGCACCGTTTTAAAAAATAAAATATATTTCCCAAAACCACGAATATAGTCAACAGAGTATTGACTCGATGTTGCTCTTTTCTGAGCTAAGCCAAATCGCTAAGTATACGCTTATAAAAATTTATATATATTTCCATTACATGGATATTCCTCGGCCTATCGCCTCTTGGTATTTTCGCTGTTCTGCATTGGCAAACGGCAAGTGCACAAACATATTCACACATACGAATTGTCACTAAAAACAGCAGCGGACAACTGAATGAATCCAACCACATGCATTTTTTTTTTTAAATTATGTTTTATAGAATTTCAAAAATGCAAACTAACTAATTTAGTTAGTTCTATAAGTTCACTTCCATATCCTATAATCTATAAATTAAAGTACTAATATATATTGCGATTGGTTTCTAAATTCCAAATTCAGCTTTGACATTTTAAAATAATTTGAAAAAAAATGTATACACATTTATACAATCCAAGTTTCAAACAATATCTCCCATTTGGCTCGATCCGTCTCAAACAAATTTAATTTGACCTCTGAGCGTCTGAGTCAACTTGAAACAAAATTTTGCAATCCGATAGAACCACGTCCGTCTCAGTGCATGGCACTATGGGGAATTTGACCGATTTTTTGAAATAAATTAAAAACTCGCGAACTATGTAACATATCTTAGTGCGGTTTTTTTAAAGTGTTCTGCATATCTTTACACACCTGTTGAAAAAGTTAAAGACAATCCCCCTCCCCCCCTCCCCATTTTTTAAAATAATTTTTTATTTTAATTATTATTATTTCAGTGTTATAGAAAAAATCATAGTTTCTTTCCTCTTCATAATCATCAACATTTAAAGACTCGTCTTCAGGTCACATTCGCTTAATAACAATTGAGTGACTTTTGGTGGAAGAGACGCACAGGCTGCTAAGCGGGCTTGCCTATCAGTTTCCAGACCATTTGGGTTTTTCTGGATTTAATGAAACTTTAATATAACAGCAAGATCGTTGAGCCTATATTTCGAGCAGCTATGCCTGCTGCTTGAACCAGAAAATCAACATTATGCTCTGGGCCGCTGAGAGATTGTTAGCTTCCTCTCTTTTCCTTCTTGCAGACGTTGAGCGTTTTTATTTTTGATTTTACTTTGTTTTCTTTTTCAATTAATTTCAAGTTAAGATTCACATTGAATACTTTGTCGAAAACGTATCTATCTTTCTCTGGTATTTTCTTCAATTTTGTAATAAATTAAGGAAAAAATTCTATATTTTTCTGTCATGACGCTTCGCTTACTTTAACAATGCTGGGATCAACATGCTTGCCTCTGTTGATAATATTTGTTCGAAACATTTCAATTATAAATAGTCCAATTTTACCTGTTAGCAAGCCAGACAAATTAACTTTAGCACTAGTTATTTATGTAAAAGATTTTTATATTTCTCACTCCTGAATTAAGAACAGTTTTTGTCTTATATTAATATTTTACAACTGGCTTGAGGATTCTAGATGCCCATCAATTATATTAGGTTTATACAGTTTCCTTTACATTTAACATCTTATAATTAATTTTAATTTTGTAAATTTGCATTAAACACTTCTCTATAGACAATCGAAAGATTGTTCTAGACTAGTGGTGAAACTAATTCAATAGTTTCCAATTCGCCATTTACCAACGATGGTTTCCGCTCAGCCTGAAAAAACCAAACTGAGCGTTTTGAAACAAACGGTTGCTGGTCAACATCCAGCTGAAAGAATTAATCAACATCGTACAATAATCTTTGGAGCTCCAAACTACTATCAAAAATTGCCTCGCATAATTGGGATTGTGCCTTGGTCTATTTGTGCTCCACGAAGCTCCAAAGCTGACGCTCTCATTATGGGAGCAACCCATCCCAAATAAAACAAAAATTCCGTTTTGGTTAGAACTGGATGCTTTCCTTACTAAAGGTCATAGATCTTTAGAGACTTTAGATTCTTTCCGACTTTCTACGTTGCGCCTCCATCCGTCCAAACACCCGACGACGCACATATATACCAAAAATACTAACTGTAGCGCGTACGGTTTGTGGCGGTTAAATTTGAGTTTTAGTTTGTTTATATAGTATTGTGCGACAAAACATACCTCAAAAATGGGTTTTGATAAAAGGTTATGTTAAGTTCTTTTATTTCTATTATAGGTAAATTTCAATTCGAAAGAAAAAATTATAACTACTTCTGAAAGAAACATAAAGACAGTTTCACTTTTGTCTAAGAAGTATCCATAAAAAAGATTGACTCCAGTTAAATATCAGTCTTTGCCAATTTGAGAATGAAAATTCAGGAATCGCTGAATACATTCTATAAGTATAGATACTGCAACGCTTACAAGTCATCCAGTCTTAGGCAAAATGAGGACCTATTCTATATGTTAGCTTCAGCATCTGACCCGTTAACTGCATCTTTTATTTGGTTCTAAAGTAATACTTTTTGCAACGCGAAATGAGAAAAGGCGCTTCTTTGCGACGTGTCACCTAGAGTACTGAAATCCTTCAGCACGATCGTTTCAATATCCAATGCGATTTATGTTTCAAAGAGAACCATCCAGTTCGTTTATGTTCACGCTTTTTTCAAATGACAATCGTACTGTATACAAAAAAAAAAAAAAAACAGTTGTGATTAAATTGCTTTGCAAGCGGTCATCAACTCCGTAATTGCAGTAGCGCCCACAAGTGCTTTACGTGTCACGGTCACACATTATTGCATCTGTGCAACACTTCCTTCTCTCTTCTGAAACCTTAAAGCAAAGTTCTCTACCAGTCTAAATGATTTCTTCGTTCTCAAGAAGAGTAACCACTTCTCCTTGGTTCCATACGATGACATCAAAAGCAGACGTAGAAGTATTTTTTAATTTGTTTGGAATACACTTAACGTATATTAAAAGAAAACAAGAAAGGAAGCTAACTTCGGCACCCCGAAGCTTGTATACCCTTGCAAAAGCAGTTGAACTAATTACAATCTATCCATATCTGATATAATATGAATTACTTTCATATTCATTTCATTTTTACAGTTTTCCATTTTTTTTACATATTCTACATGTAAAGTAAAATGTAATTCCCCATATTTACAGATCGTTTGTATGGCAGCTATATGATATAGTCGTCCGATTCTTATGACATTTACAACAAAATTTTTAAATAATATGAAATGCTTCTATTTCAAAGTAGAAGAAGTTATGTTGAAAACTAACTGCAAGAGCTGTCTAAATGAAATAGTTCACAATGGTTGAGTTATACTTTCAAACTGATTTTATTTCGTGTAAGTCCTAGCTTAGGTACCTAACATGAAAATGGCATAGATACTTAACTCTAGAGCAGCGATGGGCACCAGATCTAACGGTCTGAGTAGCAGCTCTGCCAGACAAAAAATAACAACAACAACCAGCACTGTTGCAAGTTTGATGTGCGAGGCCCAAATGCATGCAATTGTTGTTGCAAACTCGGATCACGGCGATGTGCCCCGCTACCTGGGCAAATTTTCAGTGTCATTGTTTTTGTAAATCTTCACGGATCGCTGAACGCCAGCAACTTTGACGCGAGGACGACTTGCTGGCGACTCCCAAAAAAGATAACGGTTTCAGCAGCGTGGGCAAATTGAGCCACGGCGTGCCCTTCTCTGCTCTAGAGCCACGCGTTACGAGGCTTTCTGGTGACCCGAGAAGGTACCCTTTTCTAAGTGCGATAGGAAGCATCGCATACTCTGATAGCACTCATCTTTGAACATATGCTAAGACCGCTCACAGGCAGCTATGTTATTTATTGGGTGTTATTTACAAATATCTCGGGTAACAGATACAATTGATATTTATAGTTTTAGGGTAGGAGAAAAACAATATTGTCTTAAAAATAAATTTATCTTCATGAGTGAACATTCTGCAAGGGCCAAGAAGAATTGTGGCCTGCAGTCGCCTTGATACATTTATTTGTCTTATTACATATGCAATTAAAGCTAACATGATCATTAATCCTACAATCAGTGCGGCATGGCCTGATATATAGTTTACATTAAGTCTTTTTAATTCATAATTATTTTCTCTTATTTCTTTTAGTTGATTTTAAAATTTATTTTTTTCCTGATTATAGTCAATTACAGGTGATGTTAATGGGTTTTGAACAAAAATTGGAATCTTATTATATTAATTACATAAGAGGTATATATAGGTTCATAACTTTCTGGCTTTTTTGTTTTTACGCGTGAGTCCCAACGATTCCCACCTCCTGCCCAACCGACCGAGGGGCGCAGCCGTGTGACGTACGGCACGAAACGCGTTCTAGATAGACGCGTGAGAAAGACAATAAGGGAAAGTACGAGGAAAACTATATGTTACTAAGATACTACATACTACATACGAGTTAATTCTACAAGCAATAGGGTTTTAAGTTTAGGAAGACTATCACTTCCATCAATAAAATCAAAGAGGCGGTTGTAATCTGCGCATAAAACCTTAAAGGGTTCATGCACTTCAAACTCCCTCCTACAGTGACCAAAACCTAAGGGGATATAGGATCTAGATGTTAGTCGCGGTACATGGAAATCGAGCTGACCTAGCAGATAAGAGCTCTCCACGTCTCCACGTATTAGCTTATGTAGAAAGACGACGCCAAGCATCGTTTTACGGTTAGCTCGCGAAGAAAGGTTAATTAATAGAAGTCAACTAGAGTCAGACGGTAATCTTAGGTCGTCATCCCAGGATAAGCCACGTAGGGCGAGCAGCAAAAAATTTTTTTGGACGGACTCAATGCGATTAATATGGACTCCAAAACTGGGACTCCAAACGCAAGAACCATATTCCAAAATGGGCCGAACAAATGAGGTGAAAAGACTCTTAGTTACATAAGGGGAATCGAATTCCTGCGACCACCTTTTTATAAACCCAAGCACGCCTCTGGCTTTATTAACCATGCAGGAAATATGATCAGAGAACGAAAGTTTAGGATCAAGGCGGACTCCTAGATCATCGACAAGAGTTATTCTTTCCAAAGAGCAATCATTAAGCATATAAGTGGCATACTGGGGAGTGACACGTGAAAATGTCATCAGTTTGCACTTGGAGCTGTTGAGATGTAATAAGTTAGCACGGCACCATGCCTGAAAATTTTTAAGATCCGATTGTAAGTCCAACTGGCCAGAGCTGTCCTTATACTGCAGGCATAGTTTAACATCGTCAGCGTACATAAGCACACGAGAGTTGGTTAAAACTAGCGGAAGGTCATTGATGAACAATGTAAATAGCAGTGGTCCAAGATGGCTACCTTGCGGGACACCAGATGTGACACTGAGGAATTTGGAGAGAGCATTTTTAAACAGAACCTTTTGAGTTCTGTGAGACAAATAACTCAAAATCCATTTAAGCAGATCGACCGGAAA